>JAPMOR010054603.1:430642-445111 GCA_026543865.1 Argiope aurantia | reverse complement strand
TATGATAAATTAGAAAAATCATATATATCAGTTTTTCTGGTACTCACAAAAATATATTCTAAAATTATATTTTACCAAAATCATTTAAATTATTATAAATCACAGATTTATAAAATGTTGTTTTTATTTCAATTTCATACATTTAGATACCAAATACAGCTCACAATATTGATACTAAAGTAAATAAAATTGCAGTTTATTTCCAATTTGGCAATTAAAGTTCAAATAATTTTAATATGATTTTTCACTTAATTCAGGAACCGATATGTAGATATGTTGTATAGTTGCAATAGAGTACTAAGAAATTAAGTACCATGATTGAAAATATTTTTACAATTAAATGTAATAATTTTGATTAAGGACTATTAATTTATGTATATGAATCAAAACAATTTATTATTTTGAAAAAGTATACTGAGTTAATATTATGCATCATTCTACATCTTGACAGCTTAAATTAAATTAATGCCCTTATGACTAAGGGTAAATTTATTACAAATATAATTCCATTAACCTTTCTGTATTTCTAATTTTCTGTCTTATTCTAATTTTGCAGTTCCGCTTTTTTTAATTAAATTCTAATTAAAAACTTTAATAAAGCTTAAAATCATTTATCTCTTTATAATTATCATGATTACTAATATGTTACTTGTTTTCTAATCTTGATCATATAGTAAGATCATTAAAATTAAAATTTAAACTTTATACAGATATTATATAATATTAATAAGGCGTCATAGCAGTATAATCTGAAAGATATTGTAAATAATATTTTTAGTGTTACTATTAATATATGAATACTATCATTTAAAAAAAACATGTTTTCATGAGGCATTCATAAATAAAAGACAATAATTATACTTTAATGTGAAATATTTTATGTATGCTTCAAAATCCTTTTAAAATTACTTGTCCTGAATAATTTTAAATTTCTTTTGGAACAAAATATTATTTTTTTGATATTCTAAACATCAGATAATATTGAAAAATTCATAGCAATATTTTAAATCATCTTAAAAAGAACTCATGCGTATTAATTTCTGAAAATTTTGTGATCTCCAAAAAAGTACAAGTAATAAACAAATTTTTCAAACCAAAGAATTGAATACATACTCCTACCTTTCTACCAATATCTTTCACGCAGAAAGTAATAAAAATATATTAATATAATTTCCGAATTGCTATAAAAGTATTATTACTATAATATTTTTTAATTTAACATTCTACATTTATAAAGTTTAAAAATTGTTTTAAATTATATTTATATGTAAATAATATCCATTTTATTAGGCTACATAAATATTCGCAAATTAGATTTTATTATAAACTCTTACCAGGAAAAATTAAAAATGTAGGTATAAAAGGCTTAGTAAGAAAATATTTCTTTCAAATATTACCTTATTTATGAAAATTTGCATGCAGCTTTAAATTTTGGTATCAATGATGTATTTTAAGCATGACGCACATAAATATTTGTTTATAACCTCAGGGGTTTTAAATGTATTCATTCATCATTTATAATCATAACGGCTATTTACATAATTATTTTATATATTATTGTATTTATACAACTTTTCTACTAACTTTCTACCAAAATATTCAAAGAATAAACTTTACTAATTAGGGAAATCTGAAAATTCCTGTCTCTCTTGTAATGACTAGAAATATCTTTAACAAAAATTTAAAAACCATATAAATGCGCTTTATTACATGTTTACAATCACTGGATTTATTAAATATGTATTTATTGAAATAACATTCTTTTGATGAATATCTTTTGAACAAATAATGAATAGCCTTGCTAACGAAATTACGTAGAAAGTTTGTGAAAGTGAAGAGTTTTAATTGCTGGGCAACATCAATTAGAGTTTCTAGACTTTGCTCTGATAACAAAATTAATGAAGTTCTTTGAAGAAGTGGAATTTAAAATAAGATCTCAAATTTCTTTTGATGAAAGTTATACAGAGTGAGATTTAATTGCGTCTAGACTCAATTTAATAGAATTTCGCTTTGATATAAGTAAAATGTTATAAGTGACAGCATATTAAAATCTAAACATCAAGCTTCTCATTAAACCTTTTAATTAATATATACTCATTCTAAATATTTCATTAAATGTTTGTTGCAGGCTTAAAATATATGTAGTATTCTTTCATATTTGATTGGATAAATAAAATATATTACTCTTCAGATCTATATTATTTGAAATCCTAAAACCAAATTTGGTGTTTCTATGTGTTCGTTTCATAGGGATTAAGAGAACAAACCTGATTACGATAAAATGTCCAAAACTGGCATTCTTGAGCATAAACTAATCTTCTTAAGATTTAAAAGTTTAGTTAAGTTATTTGACATTATGTTTCGAAGGTATATTACGACTCCTTTGTAATCTTGTTCTGGTTAGATGATAAGAATGGTGGATTATTTGGCATTCTATTAGTAAAACCAAAATAATGTTAAAGCGTTAGATTTGAAAAGATTAAATAGGCATCAAATATGACTTAATAGGGGAATTTTCATCGTTATTGTATTTTGCTTATCCAGAAAACTCACCCACTAATTCGCTTTTAATTTAAGCATTTTTCAAACTTTATAAATGCAAGGAAACAAAATGAACACACATTTAACGTTTTAAAAGCTATTTCCAGACTTCCAACAAGAACTTAAAACTTAAAAAAAAGGGAAAAAATTATTTCAAGAAACTTCTGAACTGTACATGGATGAAATGAGGCAAATAAAATGACTTTTCTCAATCATTTTTTTTTACAAATATTTACAGAAAAATGTATAGCTTTTTTATTCAAGACCCTTATAAAGAGACAAAAAAAGTTTTGGAGCATTTTCTCCCATTAAAGTACCAGTTATCTCAGACTGACGTGGCGAATTTCACAAATAAAATTCTACGCAGTATACGTGGATATGCTAATTCTACTGATTATATGTATTTCACTTGATAGTAAATACACTACATATTTTGTAAACGTTATTATTCCCTTTTTTATATAAATCTATGCTTAGAACTCATGGAAATATCATCATTATTGCTGTAATCTGTTTCTTTCAACCTTGAAAAGAGTACATACATTTATAAAAACGTATTTTCTTTCTGTCGAACAATTTCTATACTGCTTTCAGAAAAGATGTTAATTCTATTTATTCCACGAAACGCGATAAATACAGAAGGCGGAAACTTTATCCTTAATGTCTATATCTTTTATCCTTCATTTCTATATCTTCTTCACATTCCCTACTTTCTTTTTGCTTGTAACTCCGTATAAGTTACTCAAATTTCAAATTCTAGAAATGAATCGTCTAGAAATGTCATAATAACAAAGTAGTTTTTCTGAGATGCAACTATTATTTAAGATGCGTTTCAATCGAATCCACCACGTTCCGCGGAGGTGTCCAGTAACAGGATATATTTAGAAATTGCTGCAATTTGATTAATCACAAAATTATAAATAATTTCAATGGAGTATTTAAAGAAACCATCAATGAAGTAAAATTATTTTCCACTCTAGATTATTTATTAATACATATTGTTACAAACTTGTAATTTTCCTTCCCAGCTCGAATAGTGTTATCCTAAGAAATATCGTTTTACCGTGAGCCTGTTGGGTGCTAATCAGGGACCGTGTCAGTAATCTCAGAGCTTGGCGACCAATTAAGATTTGCCGACGAATTTGACGATAAAATTAATATTGCTGGAAACTTCGAGAATTTTATCGATCCATCCAATAGGAACTGAGATACGCCTGATTAGTCCAAAAACCTTCTCGTCCCCCCTCGGGAACTATAAAAGTCCGGCAATCTCAAGCCGGAATGAATTGGAATTGGAACCGGAATCGGAATTGGAGTCTTAAACAAGTAACAAGTCGTCGAGAGCTGTGTGCTGAGTCCCTGTGTTTATTGTGGAAGCAGCGTCGTGTCGTCTGAGGAGTAGTAGTGCGTCGGCAGCTGGATACAGCTAAAGTGAGGATCCGTTATTTCAATCGTTTGGAGAGACCTTCATGAGCATAGAGTGAATCTACGAAAATTCTATCTCCTGCTGAATTCTGTCTGGCCGCTTTTGTGTGCTGTGGCTGTTATTAATACCGTTTACGATTTTAAGCTAATGTTTGCTGTAGAGTGCTGCTGTGTACTGCCCTGTGTTCGTCTGAGTTATATATATTTGTCATCTGTGTTAGCGACGTCGTATAAATGTCGTGGATGTTTTCCACTAAAGGACTGTTTATTTCAGCATCGACAGTCAAATCTCAAAGAAACCCCAGAAGAAGTAGCAAGTCCGTAACAATATGATTTGATGAAATCTAATTACAAATTATATCTCCAGATGTTAATAATCCTGTCAGTTAAGAAATTTCATGTTCCATAATGGAAAATAGTATGAGAAATGGCTTCGATTTCCAACGCCCCGAGTTTATATCAAACAGGTTTTTTTTTCAAAAACATCTGAGCCCTTAATTTCAATTTTAGTAATTGATATCAATAAATTTGTGTTCAGAATACGCCGAATAGTTTTAATTTTCATAAAAGTTGGAAAATACGGCGATGAATTATAAAAATTAATAAATGTAATTTTTCTGATACCGCAGGAATTGATAAATTTCTTGTGTTATGTATTTTTTTAAATGCACTATTATTTATTTAATAAAGGCTTGTATTTTATGTTACATTAAACCTTATCCATTATCAGTCTTAATATTGAACGTTGAAGGTTTAATTTTTCAGTGCTATCTTTTAATTTGTAAAACTCAGGCATGAAGAGTTTTAGAATATTTTATTATAATATTTTTAAAAAATATTCCTCAGAATTGTATATGTAACGGAAT
The DNA here is from genome assembly GCA_026543865.1 of Argiope aurantia. Taxonomy (NCBI): domain Eukaryota; kingdom Metazoa; phylum Arthropoda; class Arachnida; order Araneae; family Araneidae; genus Argiope; species Argiope aurantia. The sequence goes on along the minus strand of JAPMOR010054603.1, from coordinate 440,279 downwards.
CTTCAATTAAAATGTAGCTTACTAAATGCAAGCTTAAATATATTCAGCAAAGAAGCTTAGATATATTCAGCAAAAAAAGCTTAGATATGTTCAGCAAAGAATATTAAATTCTTATTATCCGTAAAAGTTTTAATTAGTGCTCAATGATTTATTATTAATGAATAAAATACTGGTTCTTTAGATATGTAGCTGAGGCGTATATACGAATTAGAAGAACGAATCTCATTGCTATGCGAGGTTATTCAGTCTGAGAGTATTAGAATGGCATTGTGTTTAGACATGAACGAAATAATTGAAAAATATATAAACAACGTCTTCAGCTATTATCCGTAAGAAATTATGAAAGTATCTGGATCATTAATATCTCGGAAATGTATAGTTGAATGTTCGAAATGATTGTCTGCAGCATTTAAAAGAGAAAAAAATAATAATTCGCCCATATTCATAAGAATATATATATATTTCTCCGCACTTTCTAGGAAGAAATTTGTATTGGGTCTGATTATTTGATGTAAACATTTTTTTATCTCCAATATTCTGTGTATAATCAGCCATTGTTTCAATATGAAGATCCAAATGGAAATAAAATTGTAATGTACCAAATAGGTTTGTGATAATTCTGAGAAGTTTATCCATAACTGCAATCTTCTTTCTATTTTTGGTTACTAATACAAACCATACTGGTGAAGCATAGAAGCATACACCAGTATAAGACTTGTTTTACTAAAATCCAACATGTTTTATAAGAATAATCTTTGTGTTTTTTAATTAGAAAACATTAAAAATTGTGTCCTAGAACGCTTCCTTATTGCAAGGGATACGACTTATTATAGCAAATTCATTGCCAAAAATGATTTGCATATTTTGAAACAAAATATTAAATGGAAAAATCATTAAAAATTAATCAAAGTTATATTACTACATCAATGCAAATTTGAATAGTTAGATGAAGGTAAAAAGACATAAAATGCAATACTTTATGTAATAATACATTCAAAGATTCGACTGATTAGTCTGTACAGTTCTTCAATTTAATGTTGAGAAGAATTTCTGATCTCATTTCTCAGACTATTTATTCAATGGAAAAGCCAATGAAATAATCATAAATCAATTTTCTCGTTTTTATAATTTTACTCTAATCAAAGCAATATCACAAATGTAAAAGATATTAATCATGAGTTAAAAACATAGGGCATTTAAAGTACTCCAGTATACTTATTTGTAAATCTAAATCTATATATATATATATATATATATATATATATATATATATTACGCATATTAGTTATCTTTTACAATTGAGGAAAAATATATATATCTAATCTAAGCATTTCACATAATCTATCATCTAATCTAAGCATTTCACGCAAAAAAGCACATTTTCAGATGTAGCTTCCATTTTTTCTTTAATTATGTTGAAATCTCAAGAACAAAGGCTGTGAGGCATTTCTTAAGGTGTATGTACACACTTGAAACTTCGAAAATCGTTCAAAATATCGGATATTTTCTTATTGCTTAATAATGTTCTCTGATCCTTTATCCTTCAAACGATACCAAGATGTTGTCAATATTCGAAATATTTCTCGAGTTAAAATTATTTTTCTTGTGGTACTTTCATTAAAATTTCTAGTTACGGTGTTTTTAAAACTCATTTTATGAAGAATGATATTTTTCCACTATGTTGTTTCATTCAAACAATCATAACTCAAAAAGAAATTAACCAAATACAGTTATTTATATATCAAAATAGTCTGTATGAAATAGTGAATGTTTTGTGCCTCAATCAAAGTTATATTTATAGAAATAAATTTTTAATAGCTATTTAAATGTTAAAATTACAGAAAAAATCTCGCTTTTTCTATTCATCGTTGATGAAAAAATATTTTTAAAAAACTATGCATTTTTATAACTTGTTTGAGGCAGACAACATGAAGACTAATATTAGGCATAATTTCCATCTAGAATTGTGTATCTGTACTAATTAGAATTTAAGATATCATGTTTCAAAAAATAGGTTAATAAGCTCATTAAATATTATTTAATTAATTAATAATTAGCGTAATATGGTTTTTTTCTCACTGAAATGAGTTTAAACATATATTCATAACCTACTGTGAAAAAACTGGATTTTTAAAGTTAAAATTTTTAAAAAAATCTTCAAGTTTGTATGCACACCTTAAGTCCCCAGGAAAAAAAGTAATTTTTCGAATTTTATCGATATTTATAAGTAGTTAATATTAAAATCAACAATTTGTAATCTAGAAACTCTATAAATTGGCATATCTTTATTCACATGCAATAGCGTTAAGAATACTTGTTGATAATTACACGTTTCTTCTTTCCCTCCTTTTGGAAAATGACGAATTCTAGCCACGTTAGAGAATTAGCCAGCGTTCACTTGAAAGATTAGAACTTTTGAACCATTATTATAATGATAATGCGGGTAATTTAAGAGAAATATATTAATAAGTTAAGTATTAGTATGAGAGTGTGCGTTATTTCTGTGTGCTGTGGCTAATAATTATAAAGTGAATCTTAATAAATTAAGTATTAGTATGAGAGTGTGCGTTATTCCTGTGTGCTGTAACTAACAATTATAAAGTGAAGTCCTAATATTAACACCGCATTTTTGTATTGATAAATTCCTTTCAAAGACAAATTTTGTGAACTTGAGGTTCATCAAACTGATACTTTTAACATTAATAATTGTTCTTGCTAAAAATTGAATATTTGCTATACGTACAGTCACAATGTAAATACACACTTTATGAAAAACCGACTAACATAAGATTAATGCTTTTTTAATTTCTAATATACAAAATATGAAAGGAATTAATGTAATCATCGAAAAATTCGAACTCAAGATTTTGACAAATATCCACGTTTCAAACATTTCTGATATCAAAAATAACTCTGAAATTATTATGTCTGTCAGTCAATCAACCAATCTGAATGAAAATCACTTGAACACTTTTCACGATAATAAAAATCAATTTTAGATTAAATTTGATTGTTGGTAGATTTCTATCAAATTTCGAATGAAATTATTTCACAGTAAATCTGTCAACCTGGCTCTTAGAATAGGATCTAAAATATAGATTGTCATTAAAGTTTGAACCATATCTGTCGCTCTGAGGGTAAAAATAATAAATTTACTCTGACTACTACTCCACTATGGAGTTCCTTGTTATAATTTAAATATTAGTTTTATTCGCAATAAATTCTAATTACTGATACAAAAATATAAAATATTGATTTCATGAGCCATAAATAAAATATATGTAAACATAAATGAAAGCATAATAGAAAAAAAATACTAATAATCCCAAAATGTTAAATTTTATAAAACAAAGAAATGAATTTTCACAAATAGAAAATAAATACTTCAGGTGGAAACTACTTGCTATTTATTTTCCTATTTCACTATTAATTCGACCATCGATTTCTCAAAATTTCAAGCAACTGTCGCATGGTACCCGTGTTCTATACGTTGAACAAATAAATGAGAATTGAAAAGATTTTCTTCTTCTAAGATAGATTGCAAAAAATTAACTTTCATCAAAAGCTTCATCAAAGAAGACAGAAACACCAGAACAACAGCTGAATGGGAGAAACGCACTTTTCTGATGTCTTCCAACTCCTGGTATTAACTGCCTACTATCAGGAAATCCATCTCTTTTAAGATGAGAAGTTCCACAAAACGAATAACGTCTGGTTGTTCATCACGTCCTTCGAACCACATTCGTTCACTCTTAATGAACACTGTGACTCCATTGTTACATGTCCACTCCCCACCTGTCAACCACCCTATTCTGTCTCTATTAACAGAAGAAAACGGACGCGTGTCTGCTAAAGACACTGTTCAATCCATCATATGTAAGATCAGTCACACGATCTATTATTTAGTTTCACATCTTCAGAAGGGAGAAGGACTTACAGACACCATGACATAAACTGCTTGAGGCATTTATAAAATCATGCCTCAGAGTAAATTTTTCGTAAGAAAGAAAAGAATGTGCTGTTTTCTTTCAAAAAAAGAAGTGATACCACAATAAAAAATAGAAAATTAAATGTTTTTCTGCTATTATTTGATTTTTGTAACTATCTTTAATATTTTTTTACTTTTCACTTCTATATAACTGATTAACTAAACTGTATTCTGAGATTTATATTCTAGCTTAAGGAAGAACTCTTACACTAATTTTATGCTATCATGGTGGTATGCAAGTATGGAAATTACTCATCTGATTTTATCAATTGGAACAGTTTTATAAGAAATGAAAATAATATAATGGCAACTTCATAAAGTAACAAATATTGCTGTTTTTACAAATTTTAGATTAATAAACTTCTTCAGCTTCAAAAAGAGCATTGATGAAGAAAGAAGCAATTCCAAGGATTATAAATAGAAAGGCGAAACTATCGTTCTTATAATAACAATAGATTGGCGGTAATTTGATCATATGATATAAAAAAATGTTCGGCATTTGTACAGTGAATGAGCAGGTAATATATAAACTACTGATTAAAGATATCATTACATTTTATTTCATTTCATAATCTGCATCATCGTACTTAAATATCCTAACTTTTTATTTACATTTTTTCGGTTTAGAATTCGTATTGAAAAATATAATTATTTTTTTAATATTTAATAAGTATATTTATGCACAAAAAATATGCATTTTTAAAATTTAAGACTTTCTTTGCACTGTAAATAGGAAATAAATAAAACGTTTCATAATAAAGCTGAATGTCTGCTATTTTTCCTCATATAAAGAGAATGTCGTATTGAGATACATATTTTTATGTATTAGATGTAAAATACAAATGACAATAATAAATGTCGCAATCAAAAAAATAATCTAAATTTGTTCAATACAGAATCTTTAATATCCTTTTAAACATTTCAATTTGCTGTAGAAATTTATATACATTAGGAAGAACGCAAAAAGTTTTAGCCTAGTTTTTCAAATTTTGAATTATGATATTAGTTTTAAAACTTTTAAATTAAAACGTTGCTTACACAAAATAAATAACCACCATAAATTAAATATTTTGGTTACTTGAACAATATCTTTCATTCATATTTCAAATAAGAAGATGTATATTTTGAATTAGTTAATTTTCAATCTTTGTTATTTAAGAATGTGACTGTTTTTAAATAAATTTGAATGAATGATGTGATAATTTGAAATTTAAAAGAGAAAAATACATATTAAATGTTTTTATTGATTATGTTAGAATCTCTAAAATGCCCTAAGAAATTTTAAGTAATAGCTCAAGGAATATAATAAGATGATTAAATTTATTGAAAGTTTCAAACTCTGACGTATCTTAAAAAATTGAGATGATTTTAATCTTTGCATATACAATTTTAAAAAAATGTATGTGCAGGGTTAAGGAAAAACGGGACATCAAGAAAGAAATATGAGAAAAAAATTGTCCTCATCAACAAGAAATATTTGGTAACTTTTCAAAGTTCTACACTTTTTCGGCCCTTTATTTATTTACTTTCTAGAAATGAACTTACATATATATTTCTTTTTCAGAAAATGTTATATGTTGTTCGGAGTCGCAATTAAAAATAATGTTGTGGGTAAAAAAACTCAAAAATTAAAATAAATAAGAGTAAAAGTAGAAGTAGATTAATAAAGGGTTTTACTTATCATTGTATAACTAAAATGGTTTTACACAATTCTGAAACAAGAAAAATCGTTTCTATTTTATTAATAGTCCTCTGACTCATTTAATAGCAAAAGTAATGCATTCAGGGTTCAGTTGTTCTCTCAAATATTCTTTTTCAGAACCATTGTTGGAGACCTTAATATGTCTAGAAGCGAACTGTAAATATTAGACGTCTGTGAATTCCTTATTACATTTACATATCGAGTATCTATGTGGAAAGCAACAATCTGTAACAATAACATAAAATATTATTTTTATAGTTGGTTTAGATAATGCCATAGCAGAATATTTTTCCCTTAAATACACAATGGTAATATTCGGTCAATATGCTTTTCCCTTTGAATTACTTTCCTTCTTCCGTAATCACCTTCTAGAAACTTAAATAGCTAATTCTTTTGTATCAATTTATGATCGAAATTAGGGTTAAATGCTAATGGGGGAAGATAAGAGTAACTAATCTTATGAAGAAAAAGCAATATTGTTAATCTTATAAGAATAAACAATCTTATCAATCAATAAGAGATATTTGTTTTCTTCGTAATCATTTTTCCCGTAAATAAGGTTTAAAAATATACACATGTTTTTTTAATGTAATAAAAAAATCTATGTGATTTTACATTTTGTTTTTCTTTTACAACAATAATTTTAACAAAAGTTTTGTTTGTTAAGATATAGAATACCTTTTCAAACATGAAATCGACATGACTGTATATTCGTTGAAATTCTGATCCAAATTAGTTTCTTGAGTTCATTTTAAACGATTCATTTAAAATCATATATAAAATAATTATTAAATTTTATGTAAGCATAAATCAATGAAATAAAATTATTTTATAGTTGGGTGCAGTTACCTTCTGCACGAAAATATAAAAAAGTTAAATAAAAATTTAAATGCAGTCTAATTAAACCAATAAGCAAAGAAAATATAATTTTTTTTAGAAACGTTCTTTATGAAATGGAACGGTTAAAGCTTACATGTTATTATGAGAAACATTTTCCGGATTAAAGATGTTTAAAAAGTTCAAATACATTTATTTTTACAAATAATAAAAATAAAATATTTACAAATCATAAAATGATGGAATTCAAAATCTGAATTGCATGATTTTTAATGCAAAGTCAAATAACCTGTAAAAGATTAATAATAAATAATAATAATGTATATATGTAAACACATTAATAATTATACAAATTTCGGGCTTTCAGCAAAGAGATAAATCAATAATAATTTAAATATTTATTTCATAAACTATTTCTTTCCGCACTAATCATTATGGCTCCAGCTTATCGCAGTATTTTCATTATTGTTATCAAAATATTTTCAACATAATTCTTACAATAGTATAGTAACAAATCAAATAGCCCATTTAGTTTTGCAACATACCTCTTTTGTCACTTTTTTCACTTCTGCATATGAAATGTGGAACAGCAGACATCACATTTCGCCTATATGACATCACATTTCGTCTTGACGATCTTACTCGAGCTACTTGATAGGGTCAGAAATGTTTCTTTCTGTCATAAAAATAAAATTTAATCGAGTCTGAAATTTCGTATCAAGTGACAGCCAGAATCATAAAAAGAAAAATACATTTTTTTCAGACTTCTTATTTCAGGAAGATGCTTGTAATACGAGTGCGCGAACTAAAACATAAAGGAAAACTGAGTTTTATATAAAACTAGCCGCCTTTGGCGACCAGCCGGTTCGCCAGTATTACCGCTCGCTACAATTTTCAATTAAATATTTTAAGTAACTGGTCTCTTAAAGGATTCTCAAACAAAATATTTTTAATCTTCAAATTTTGATAGTCATACCAAACCTATACTGTTTAGATCGTTTCGTTCAATTTACTATATATATTTTGCTAATTTGTTGCAATTTCCGGTAAAACTTCAACTTTAATTTAAAATGTAAATGATGAAATTGCAATTAATATTAAGATATTTTTTAATAAACCAAGCGTTTTATTTTATTTATCATCTTTATTGTTATTTATTAATTATTATTATTATTGAATGTCAGTATTGCAAACGGTATTTGTCTTATGTTAACTACAAAATATTTATCTTAATTTATGTAATATCTCAAACAATAATTCAATAAAAATTTCTGAGATACAGCATAAAATTCAGTTTTTAGTTTTGCTTTCAAAAGGATTGAAATGAAATCAATAATAATATTTTGTTCCTGCCTATAAATATATTTCAAAAATTATGAAGTCTAAATTTAATGCAGTAAGGTATCATATTCTGAGAAATATTCTGGACACACCAAATTTTAAATAAATGAATGAATGTTTCTATTTTCCACGATCAATTAAAACTTATTTATGAAGTTTTAAATATTAAAAATTTAGAAAAACTCAACATTTTCATAATCTTAGGCCAATTAATCTTGAGAAACCTGCGCTTGGATTGGGGTATTTTCTTTGAAGCGATCGATGGAAAATATAAAATTATCCTTCTTTTATTGAAAAGTGATATTCAAATTTTCACAAATCAGTCAGTTTAAGTGATTGGAAATTAACTCTTAAAAGTCAGTGATTTAGTTGATTGGAAATTAACTCTATGACCACCATAAAATCTGTGCTTTCTCTTGTGGTGTATGCATTCTCCTTAATATCCACTCGAATAAAACATCACATACAAAAGTACTACATAGAACAAACACATCAAAAGTAAACATAACATTTCAATAGTTGCCAAAAACAAAAGAGAGAAAAGTGCAATTAATAAGCAGACGATATTTAGAAAAGTACAGATATTTAGACTGGAAAATGAAATTATCTGAAATTAACCACACGCGCAGACGATATTTACAAAAGTAAAAATATTCAAACCTGAAAAGGAAAATATACGAGTTATTCCATCAATAAATGCCATAAGTTGGTTTATATCTTCCTTATTTTATGAGTCATTAAACATCAAAATGGGTCCGGGACTAAATAAACACCCTGTATAGAGAGTGTAAAAGATCATAAAATAATTTTTCTTGAATTTATTTTTTAGAAAAAATAATATTTCATATTTTTTTTCATTTCCTACAGACACATGCAGAAAATTATATTTTTGCAGATTTCATTTCCAAAAAGATTTAATTTATTTTTAATTGGAGCTTTAATCAATGTGATGGAACACTTTGAAAAAAGCTAATTTTTTCCCATGAATACGAAACGTGCTTAATTTTAATTTTTATTTCTTACGAAAAAAATTATTGAATAACATAGTTAAAATATTTATTTAAGAATTCATTAAAAATAGAAATTTAATTTTAAGATTTAAACATTAGTATCATTTAAAAGATAAATTTATGATCTTTAACTTCATGTAAAATTCGTTTTTGTGCGGTAATATTTTCGGAAGTTATAGCAGCAACACGGCAAAATTTCGCTTAATTTTTAAATAAATAAAATTCTAGTAAAAAATTCGAAAAAATAACCCGCAGGTGCACATTCCCGGCCTCCAATGTATACACGTGCAAAATTTGGTAGATGTAGGTTGAATGGTCTGGCCTGTAGAGCGCCAACACACACACACACACATTGAGCTTTATTTTAAGTATAGATGACTTTCAAGAAATATATGAAAAATATTTTAAACATTTATAATCGTATCTCGAGAAAGTAATATGTAGATAATATATCGTTTTACTGCCTAACAAATGATTCAGCAGGAAAGTAGGTTTTTTCGGTAGAAACATAAAACTGGTTACCTTTCTTGTCAAAGGATGTTTATATTCTCGTGTTACTTTGTCCATCTTTAATATTTTCCTGGATCTTTTTTAATGAAATTTGACTTCAATTTCAGTTACATCGAATTAGAAGTAAAAATAAATTTTCTTTTCGGGATGTTACAAAACTCATTCTGACAAAAAATATACTGATTCTATACTGATTCTAACAAAAAAAAATATACTGATTCTATACTGATTCTGACAAAAAAATATACT
>JAPMOR010054603.1:412889-423342 GCA_026543865.1 Argiope aurantia | reverse complement strand
TATATATATATATATATATATATATATATATATATATATATATATATTGTTACAAACCTGCAATTCAGCTTCCCAGCATAGTTTGTTCCATCATCGGAAAGAAAGTTTTACAGTCATTGGTAATGGACAGAGTCCGTGTGTCACATCGGAGGGCCCTGAGCTTGGCGACTTGGTGAGGAATTTGGCGACTTTGGCGCCAAAATAGATAATACCCGAAACTTCGAGAATTTTCCCGATCCGTCCAGTAGGAACCGAGATACGCCTCGAACATTCCTGATTGGTTGAGAGGCTTCTAATCCCGCCTCCTGAGACCTATAAAAGGGGCTGTAGCTGCCAGACGAAGTCAAGTCAGTAGTCGAAGTGAGTCAGTAGGAGTCGAGAGTAGGAGAAGTCGAAGACAGAGTGGACAGAGTCGTCGAAATAGTAATCGAGAATCGTAGTCGGAATCGACGGAGGGGAGTAGTCGGAAGCGACGGAGTCAAGCTCGTGCTGAACTGAACTGTGCGCTACTGTCTGCAGTAGATTCTGGTTGTATGCTGCTGTGTATGCTACACGTCTCTGCTGAAGATAGTCGTCTCTGTGCTGTATATAGCTGTCGCTTTTGTGCTGTCCTGTGAGTCTTAGTGTAAATAAACATCGTAGTTTCTTTTCCGCCTGCTGATTGAGAGCGTTCTTTACACCATATCACTTCCACTATCCAAACGAACTCCCGGCAGAAAATTCGTAACAATATATATATATATATATATATATATGTAAACTTTAAATGTTACTTTTTTTGAAAATATTGTGTCCTATCTGAGAATATACGAGACTATACTATCCTATAGTTACTTTAATCTTAAGGAATCTTAAGAATCTGATTAACAATCTAAAAGCTTCAATTATAAATTACCTCATTTTCAAACAAGTCAATGAAATATTTAATGAAAAATCGTAAATAGCAATAATAAAGAAAACCCAATTCCAAAGAATATTCATCAAAAATCTTTAAATGGTAAATGTAGATTAACTGAGGGAAACTGGAAATGAATAATGGAACATCAGTCTCTGAATCTCGAACTCTGCTGTTATAAATTAAATATGCTTTAAAAAATGAGTAATCGTCAAATACGAGTGGCATAAGAATGATTCTCGTAAAATAATACATTCGTAACAATACAAATAATTTTTTGGTAATTGGCAGAAATTAGTTATTCTATCAAGTTACAAATGGAACAGTTCAACGAAACATAATAATAATTAATCGATATTAATTAAAAAGTCGGGGAAAAGATCATTCTAGTGTTAATGTATCTTAATTCAAATGACTATATAAATGAGAAGATTCAAATTGCTTTATAATTTGAAATTGAAAAATAGATGGTGCAATTATTATGACATACGAATTGAGTTTTGTTATAGACCCATAAGAATATTAATTTTTAAAAAAAGGCTTGCTTTAAATTTACAATAAATTGTCTCTGAAATAAATTAACTCCAGAAATTAAAACAATCGTAAAGGGGGAAAAATTGAAAGTCTAGAATGGATAGAATGTCCTATTCAACAAGAAATGATATATAGCTTGTCAAAAATCAGCAACAAAATGAAAGCTTTATATTTAACATTTGAACAAATATTGACATAATATATGAATTTTGACATAATGGGAATTTTCAAAATACTTTCAAAATATTCGATTTACTTACCATCTGCGGTATCTGGCAAAGAATTCAATGAAAAAAATTGGGGAATATCAATGATGGTACTTTTTTTTTCTCTTTTATGAAGTATTTCAAGATCTCTCAAAAATAATTATAAACTTTTAAATAAAGGGCTAATCTAATATTGTGATTTGTTGAAAAAGTGATATATAATATTTCTTTAAGGTATCCGAACACGTTCGGAGCACTTTTTTCGAAAAACATGGTGCAGGCATACTTCAATAATAATTCTAGGTTTAACACCATTCAAAATTAGTAATAGGATATCAAAATTTGAAATAAATATTAAAACTTTTTGAAAATTGTCATTTTATAACATAAATTTAAGCAAATTCTTAAAGAACAAATTTGCTACACCAAAAACTATTACTCTTATATAAACAAAACTTATACTAAAATAAACTACATAGTTTTCTCTAAGGAATGAACTACAATCATATGATTATAATAATAAATAAAAATTTTAGAATTAATCGAAGATTTATCATGAAATTTTTAGTCAATTTATGACGTTATTATTCAAACAAAAAGCTATAAATTAAAAAGTATTCGCCCAATCAAGATTCATTTAGTTTATTCCCTAGAAAATAGTATAAAGACAAAGTGTACCAAATTTCATAGTAATGTGATAACTATATTTTGAGTTATTTGATTTGGAGTGAGCAAAAAATAAGTAAAAATCAGTTTTGAGAAAAATGCATTTAAAGTTTACAATAACATGTTTTTATAATAAATTATGAGTGTACATACTTAAAATTTACCACATTTATAAGTTACACTTTCTTCCTTTTCAGCTTTTAAAAATTTTCCTTTTTTAATCATTTTTTTTTCTCGCAGTTTTTGCCTTTGACAGTGAATGCCGTCTAGATACAGTTATTCTGTCTTTGTCGAGCTCAGCAAATGCTCTAACTGCATTTTTACTAGGATGCACTCCAATAGCCTTAAGGATATTCAGTAATCCCATAAAACCTTTGTTAAAATGTATTACTGACATAAATGTCCCTAATATGAGGGTCTGAAGCTCAACAAAGACATCTTGGGGTAAGAATTTCCACAAAACACCATTGAAGCTCTCATTGGCATTTTGTGTTTTCCCGTGTAAACATTTTTCTAACAGTTTTTTATCACAAAGTTTCATGTATTCTTTTTTCACAATATTCAAAATATTTTGGGGTAGTCCCTTTGTCTTTTCGGTGTAATTTAATCCATTATATGCAGCTCTCAAACATTTGCACCAGCTGTTGGGTCGAGTTGGGCATTGGCCATGCATAGGCTGTTTTGCACTTGAGCAGCAACGAAAAAAGGATGCTATTGCAATACCGTAGTAATTTTGCAGTTTGTCAATAAATACATCAGTCAGTTTCCCCGTACCTCCAAGACCTTTATGTGTCATTTTGAATTTTTTAAATCTTGAACCGACTCGTTTTTGAATATGGCCAATGCATTCATACTTTTTAACACTGTTTTCACCATATATATCTTTTATTGCATCATATCCTTTCGACTCACCATCGCCATAAAAGCCAACATAATGTATATTTCTCATTTGGGTCGATCTTTCAAAAATGCGATACACACCTACTGGCTAACTGGAACCTGATGATCCAATATGTTTTGCACATTTTAGTGAGTGATTTTCCATCATCTGTTGTTCTGCACACCCTGCGCACTTTAGACATCACTTCAATGTCCAACACCTTTCCAGAATCAACAGATATGATTGACACAGTACCATTTAAAGAAGTGTGCCCTCGACGTTGCCAAGTTCCATCGACTGACACACCACACTCAACAATTTCATCTGGATTTTTTTTTCTTATTTCAGAAGCAGCCTCATTCATGGCTTTACTTGAAACATCAGCAGCAGCACACTCTAATTTCTTTTCAAGATCTATGAAACACTTTTTGGATGGAACAATTATACTCATAGCTGAGCACAATTTTTTTGTTGCCCTATGAGTCTCAAACCGAAAACAAAGCTGTATATATGTTATGCGTTTTGTTCACTTTCTCAGATGAGCAAAAAGATAATATAAAATCACAATTCTGACATTTTATAGACATATTTGCAGGTAACCCAAACACAGACTCTTTAACCAGGCTTACACCATTTGTGAAACACACAGGGCAACATAAACATGATACAATATCAGATAGAATAACTAGATTGAAAATCACATTTCCCTGTTTATTACCAGAAATTGAAGAGTCATTCGAATTATCTACCGTAGACAAAACACTCTGAAGCTTAACTTCGCTGACTGTTTGGATAGCTTGATTAGCAATTTTGTTGCTCTTCTTATCAGCACTATTTGTAAATCTATTTCCATTAAATTTACGCTTACGAGAAGAGATTCGGTTCTTATTACTTCCCATAACTACAAATTATTCAAAGGTAATAAATTATATGAAAAGAACACAAGTTTTTAAAAATATATATTGTAAACGCAGGTAGTGATAACAAGTAAACAATAAATTGTTGCCGAATTTTGTAAGTAATTCGGCGTTGCCACACAATTTCCAAAAGTGTCATTAGTTTCATTACTTCATTAAAAGTTTATTAAAACTATATTTAAAATGAAATTTGTGTTTACACAAATTTTTGACATGTCTCTGTCCCTTTAAATAGGTACTTCCTGTTATTTAAATGTCCACTTCCGGTTTACCGATCATTACGAAAATAGTAATATCTTGACTTCTAATTAACGTAAGGACAAAAGTAAACCTGTTTTGGATAGCTTAAAAAATGGTCTCGTCAATGATAGGATATTTAAAAAATGTCATTTTTTGAGAAAATTGACCTTTTCAATGTGTTCGAATACCTTAATATAAATGAATTGAGAATTTAAATGATGAATTCTATTTATCCCGAAATCATATCTCCCCGAGGCACCTACGAATTAGGGATAAGAAACTTCAGGCATGATGATTGATATGGCCTGAAAGGATGCAGATATGAGGTGATGACTATCTCCTACGAGAGAAGTTGTACCATATCCGGTGATGGTATTTAATGTTAACCATATTTTCCTCCAAAGCTAATCTCCCTAAGAAATTTCAGAAATATGTAAGTATTCTTCAAGAACGTACAAAAGCTTCACTGATGAAAGGTGGCGTGTTGGTTTCAAAAATTTAATATTAACACTACTAGAATATGAAATAGCATTCTGGTCTTGTTTTCAAAATTTCTTGTCAAAGTATCATACTCTTTAATAAAAGAATAAATTTTCTTTCTATGAATATTTAGTTTTCTACTAGTTTCTCTTATCATACAAAAATTAATTATAAGAACATTTCCGAATATGTTACAAAATTAATGCGAACAAAATTTTCTGCAAGATATAAGTTAACAAAAAAACTACTGCAATTTTTTTTAATATTTTTCCGAATCTATTTTATTGATACAATTTTATTATAAGATATATTTTAGTGTTTTATCTTCCAATATTGAATGAGGGAAAATTATATTGGGCCCATGGGTATTTTTAAGAAATAAAAGAGAATGGTCTTCTCTGTATGTAATTTAATTTTATAAGACCTATCTGTATTAGAGTCAATATTAAAAATCTAATTTATAATATCTGGAATTATTATTAACACTAATATTTTACTTTCTATTTATTATAAGAACAACGATAATAACGGGTGTTGTCAATATATTCTTTCTCGAAATGGCCACAAGAAGAAAGAATCAGGATAGATGTATGTAATTTAATTTTATAAGACCTATCTGTATTAGAGTCAATATTAAAAATATAATTTATAATATCTGGAATAATTATTAACAGTAATATTTTAATTTCTGTTTACTATAAGAACAACCATAATAACTGGTTTTGTCAATATATTCTTTTTTGGAATGGCCACAGGAAGAGAGAATCAGAATAGTTGAATTCGGAGATAGAGCGACTGCTGAACACTTTATGGTTCTTTCTATACCAATGTCAAGGCCGAATGAAAATGGATATCTGGATATGGTTTTGTTCTTCAATTTTATCATCCTTTTTCTTTTTGGATGCTCAAGTATATAAATTTAAGGATGAAAAAACATTTCACCCAAGCCTAGAGATAAAAGATTGAGCTTATCTATTTCCTTACCTTATTTCATATTGATGTTTGAGATCTTTCTTTGTTATAAAACGTTTTTCAATTTGTTTCTTTTTATAAATTATGTCCTTTTATTGATTCTTCAGTTTTTCAGTCAGTTCACTTCTTTTGTAAAACCTTCTAAAAAATTAAACCGATATCTTGAAACTTTATCCACTATCTTGAATTCCATAGAATTCATATTTTTAGTGTCTTTTGTTTGCAAAGATTCATTTATTTGAAAATGTGATGCAATTAATACTTTTATATTTGATGAATGCTTTTTATTTGTCTGAAATCTCAGAACATGATTTAAATTCGTATTTGTATTTTTAATTAGTCATTTCTAATTTCTTTCCAACAAGATAAGTTCCTCCTTTTTTTTTTCTCTTTCTCTCTTCTTCAGAAGTTCAAAAATAATTGACTATTAAATCGTTCATTTAATTTTTTATAATTGGAATCTTTTCGCTTAAACTTCCAAGACGCTTCAGTATGGCAGTTTTGAAGAGATGTTTGATCGGTTAAAAAATTTTATAGTTTTATCACCCATTATTCATTATGTTTTAGTTATTTTCAGACTTATTAAAAGAAAAATAATTTATTTCATAAATTAAGTTTTACCTCTACTGATATTTCAAAGTATTTTAATAATGTTCTTAGAAAACTAAAATAACTAAGATTTAATTATGCAATTCGTTAGCATTCTTTATAAATTTTTATATATTGTTTTGTTTGACATCCATTTATTCTTTTTTCTCTCTTTTCCAATAAATTGAATTTTTAATAATTAATGGATTTCTGAAACAATAATATTCATAAAATTTAATCTGATGTTTAATTGTACAAAACTGTTAATTTAATTTTTAGTTTTTAAGCAATATTTTATTATAATACCGACGAACTCCTGAATCATTGTATATGGATGCTTTATAGTTTTTACATTTTGAGAATTGCTTCCTTAACGCGGACTGAGTAAAATTTAGTTATATATTATCGTTAAGCAAAACAATTTATTCTCTATTTTCTATTTTATTTCATTCAAATTTAACATTCGATTCATTTCTTCATTTTAAAAAGTAGTTTCTCTTTCTATTCGCCGATTAAAATTCTTTTAAAAACGAAAAAATGTATAAATTTAGACAATTTTTAACTGTTATTCCTTGCTATCGTTTCCTCTAAAAGGAAACCTTTTGCTTTCACATTGCAAAATCTATCTAATCAGTAACTTTTCGCCCTGTAACAAACAGGTTCATCAGAAAAGAATAAAAACAGCAATGTACATTTTTTTAGACTTCAGACGTTTGCATTAAACCACATGACACACACTATTGTGCGAGAGGAAGGAAAAAAATAGAAAACTAATTTCCACATCAAAAGGATTCGAAGCTTCTATATAATTAGAAGAATTCTGAAGGCATTTATAAAATTTTCTTCTTCTGAAAAGTATAGCATTCTTTGTAACTATAATATGTAAAGAAAGAACTTGAACTTTGAATTCAAATACAGTACATTGAAAACTCAAGAATTTATAATTCCACTTTTAGGATTAAAAATATTTACCACAAAACTGTAAATTCTTTTATCTTATTAGAATTTTTTTTTCTGTACGTTTGAAACAAAAGACAAGTTAAATAAGAAATAACTTCACTTTTTAAATAAAATGTGGGCACTTTATTGAAAAAAATAATTTTCTGTCTTATATACTTGAAATCCGTAGCAACTTCCATTTAACCTCTTAGTTAGAAATCAAAAAAGAAATTAAATTTTAAAGCTAAACAATTTATCAATTTGTACTCTGTGGAAAAATTTGAAGTTCTGGAAGGAAAAAGAAAATCGTTTTTTCATAAACATTTTAAAACCTTCAAAAAATAAAAGTGTTTAAGCCTCCGAAATAAGAATTATTTATTCTAAGCCAGCGTCATTCCATATAAATTTGAAGATTTTATACTTTTTTGAGTAAAAGTAAATATGGATGAGGAGAAACAGAACCATTTCCTTAAAAAAATGTTTAATTCTTGTCGGAAATGAATCGGTATATATGTAAATACGTAAGAAATATGAATAAACTTTTCCATTTCTTTTTCTTCTTTATGCAAGCTAGAAAAGTATTTTATTATCTTGTGATATTGAAAGCAGATATCAATATTTCGGGATTCCTGAGGAGAATACTTTATATTTTAATCATTTTTACTTACATTTTTTATTAAAAAACGGAAGAAATGTAAAAACCTAACTGAAAAATAACAGTATCTTTCGCATCTGTAGACAGTCACAGATTTTTCGTTCATATTTCGCATTTCTGATTATTTTTATCTCGATATTTTTAAAATTTTAAAATAAAGAGTCTATAGCTATTAGTGATATTCAGGACGGAACTCACAATGTTTGGGTTTGTAGCCGAGTAACAAGACCACAAGACAAAAGTAAATACTCCAGCTGGTAAATTACTCGTAATTTACTCGTAAAAAGTAATTACTCGTAGCTGTTATCTGGTCTGGCTTATGTGGCTTCACCACATTACTATATAAAATAGGAGCTTTTCAAAATATAACAAAGAAAACATTTATGTTAATAGAGATTTTGGTGAAGATAATAATTGAAACGCACATTTGATATATTTTTTTAATAAATCAAAAATAATAATGTTCTTCTCAGTCCTAAATCATTTCATTTATAAATATTTCTAATGTATGAAATATTTAAAATGTAATTGTGTTTCACATGTTTGGCATTTCTGCATATACTTTTTTATACATCGATTCACAATCTTTAACTGTTTTCCCCTGAGAGGAATAAAGAGTAAGAGACAACTAATTTTCACCTCAATAGATTCCGATGCCTGCTGGTGGAAGGTGGAAGTAATCTAAAACTTCAGTAATCGTATTTTTGGCTTTGAGAAAGACGCCAACTTAGAGTACGTTATTGGAGTGGTAGATAACTTATAAAACTGGCGAAAAAGAAATATTTCGGCAGCGGCGTATAACAGTATAGCTTCTTGACACGATTTATTTCTTTTTCTGTTTTTGCCTCGGGCATTTTTATTCTTTCCTGCAATGAAATGAGATTCCAATTTACAGTTCTGACCATCTCGGATAAAAAGAAACTGTTCCTAGATCTGAGACTACATTTCGTTTACAATTTTGAGAGAAAAAAATTTCCATGGAATAAATATTTTATGACATGGCAATACCACTTTTAAGACTCCTGATGGTTTTGAAGATTAGTGTGTTTATTCTAGGTGAAGGCAAGTCTATAACCTAATATTATCTTACATTTGTGAACAAAAACAATGTTTGTATCGATATTCCGTTTCAGAATTCAAGGATTATGAAATGCTACTCTGTTTATCTTGGTCAAGAAATATTTTCAAAAGTTCAAAATAAATTTTCTAACTTAAATTGCAATTAGAATTCGAAAATAGGAGCTTTTCAAAATATAACAAAGAAAACATTTATGTTAATAGAGATTTTGGTGAAGATAATATTTTCAGCATTGATCATACATTTCTTAATATTTTTGCAATGATTACCGTTTTGTTATCACTTTTCAGGTATACATACTATTAATAAAGTACTTTCTAAGTATACTATACTAAGTATACTTTCAGAGAAAAAAGTATACATTTATTAAATTTCACTATTCTCAATTCAGTGACAATAGAAGACTGAGTAGTAAAATCCTTACATTTAGTTGAAAACATAACAAGTGATATATATTTTCATTCAAAATACTACCAAGATATACGCTAGCCGGCAAAAGACAAATGTAACTGAAAACTAATTTTCCAATCAAAGGAACTCGAGACTTTCCGGAAGGAGAGAAGAAACCAAAAATTTTAGTAATCGTATTTCGGCTGGAAAAAGAATGAGAGCACCTTGTTTGAGTGGCAGAGAACAGATTAAACTGGAGAAGAAATTGTTTCGGCATTGACATAGAACTTTTTACCTCCCGGTGATACCTAGCTATATATATATATATATATATATATATATATATATGAAAGTATAAAAATCAAGTTAAAAGGAAAAAGAAATAAACCAAATAAAAAAATATAAAAAAGAATAATATTGGCTAATATTTTTCTACATTACTATGAGAAAAAAGTAATTAAATATAATTTGATAAACGGGTGGAGATATATTGATGACCTACTTTTGATTAACTTCGACAATACTAATATTGTAACTAATTGCTATCCAAAAGATTTAATTCTAACAGAAACGAATAAAAATAGACTTGAGGCTACCTTTCTGGATTTAAAAATCGAAATTGATAATTATAAAACAATAGTTGGTATATACGATAAAAGGGACGAATTCAACTTCAAAATAACAAAACTATGTAATTACCATTCCAATCTAAACTCTAAAATCTTCAAAGGTCTAATTTTCTCACAAGTTAACAGGATAAAAAAGGTTTGCAATAATAAAAATTCCTATATTGAAAAATCAAACAACCTCATTAATAATTTAATTAAAAATGAATTTCCTAAAAATTACTGTAATGTCAATTTTTTAATTAAACAAGGTATTGTTTGGGATTAATCCTTTGGCTTAAATAAAAAATAGAACTTTCCTTGCATATTATATCACTCAATAGGTGGCGCTGCGAGCTTTCAATTTTTACCTAAATTACCGTTAGCTTTGTGTTTTTAATAAGCGGG
>JAPMOR010054603.1:370096-412489 GCA_026543865.1 Argiope aurantia | reverse complement strand
TATATGGCGATATTTCTTTATATTCTATAACAACTATCAAAGACAAAAGGCTAATTTTTTCGTGAAATAATTATAAATATTAATTATGTGAAGATAATAGATCTTTAACAATTTAATATTTTTATTATTGTAGTAGGGATATTATTTTAAAAATCTCGTGTTTAGTAAACCTTACATAAGAAACAAAAGAATTAAATTAGTTCTATAAAAAGATGAAACATGGCAGATATTCAAACAGAAAAAGATGATATCAGACATGTAAAGCGTTATTAATTTCTGCAGTTCAAACTGTGACGTGGATTTCTTTGAGAAAATAATTCAACTATTGATAAAAACAAGCCAGATGATAACAGGCTCGAAATGCCGAGCCTCAAAATATTTTCATTTTTTTATGTCTTGAGATGGGTCCTTGAAACTTTTCTTTTTGTTATCATTGCAATTTTATATTTATCATTACTATAGTTGTATATTGTGTGTGTATGTGTATAAATAGATATTCAAATATAAAATTATTTCTTTTCTTCCTTTAGTAAAAATGAGTATATATAAAGCTTAAATTATATAGATATAGATGCGCATTAATTTACATTTTTATATGATCCTTTTTTGGTTAAGAAAAGAAAAGAAAATCATTTTTATATCTGACTATTCTCACTCGTAGAGAAAATTTCGTTTATAAATTGGTGTTTCGTATGTACACTTTACACATAGTTAATAAGAAGTATTCTTTCAAGTGCATAATTATCAAAACTGTTATACCTACTTTAAAAGTTCGAAGGACGAACTCTTAAACATCGGACATTTTAGAAATATGCATGAAGATTATTAATGATGTCAAATTATATTTCTTATACGTATTTAAAAATATGAAACTAAAATATAATTAAAATAGGCATCAATACTTTAATAAATCGCAATCAGTTTTGATGAAAATTATTTTCCTAATGGGAAGATATAATTATATTTTGCTTATAGCAAAGTTGTAAACTTTAGAGTATTAATAAGGTTAATTAATTTTATGTAAAAGACTTAATAGAATTATTTAACTGCATTCCTAAAATTCCTTCATCAAATATATTTCTTGTTAAAATAATATAAAATATTTTTACATTAAAAATATATTGTATTATTTAAAAACCTCATTTTTTAGAAATGGAATTATAATGCTTTCTACATAATTTAATAATTATTAGAATAAGAAATAAATATATATAAAGATGAAATAAATATATATAAATAAGAAAGAATAAATATGTATTAGAAATAAATAATATAAGAAATAAATATCATGGCTACGAACCACTGTAATGCAAATCAAATCAAATATTTTTTTCTCATATATCAATGTTTTTTTTAGCAGAACTTGTTGGATTACGTTCATTTTCATATCATTAAATGTTTTTCATCTGAAAATTCATAAATAAAAAATGTTTCTTTATTTCTCTCCATGATAAGAAAGCTATACTCAAATAGACCTATAATATTCAGTGATGTCGCAAAGAAATAATATAGTATATAGCCAAGAGGAAAGAATAAAGTTATTATTATTTAAAATTAAAACTTAATTTCCTGAATTGTCACTTTACCTCCTATCTTTCATCAAATGATCACTATGATTTCTAATATGTTACTAGTTTTCAAAGCTTTATCATGTATTAATATTATTAAAAAATAATTTAAACATTACATAATTATATACTAGAAATTTTTAAATTAATAAAATCGTTTAGAACTGTATTCTTAAAGATATTGGAAATATTTTTTTAATGTTATCATTAATATATTGATATTATCAGTAAGAAATCGTGCTTTTATGTGGCATTCATAATGAAAATGCCATAATTATTCATGAAGGTGAAATTTTTCATGTATACTTCAAAATCATTTTAAAACTATCTTGAAAAATTTTAAAAATATATTGTCACAAAATATTATTGTAATAATAAATAATTGTAAATAATATTATATAATATCTAAGCATCAAACAATATTGAAGGAATTCGTTGTAATATTTCAGATCAGCTTGTTCTGTTTGGAAACTTTCCAAAAACAGAACTTATGCATATTAATTTCTTAAAAATTTTAAAAAAAGTTCAAGTAATAAAGTTTTTACTAGAAATTTTTCAAAATGAAGAAATTAATTAGATATTCCTACTGTTCTAGCTTTCTTGTAGAAAATAATTGAAATACAGGAATATAATTTCTGAAATATAGCAAATGGACTATTATTATTCTAATTTTAAAACAATTTTGCATTCAGCCTTCATAAAGTTTAAAAATTAATTTGAAAGATATTTTTAAATAACATTTGTATAATATTAATATCCATTTTATTATGCTACATAAATATTTGCAAATTCAATTTTACTATCTAATGTGAAAATTAATGACATAAATATAAAAGATATGGTAGATAATTATTTTTCTTTTATACTGCTTTATCTATGAAAATTTGCAACCAGCTTGAAATTTTCATATTAATGATGCGTTTTAAGCATTACACGCACAAAACATTTGCTTATAACCTCAGGGGATTTGAATGTATTCATTCATCACTGCTATTTATATATTTATTTTCGTATAAATGTATTTTTACGACATTTTACCAACTTTCTACCAAAATATTCATGGATTAAAGTATAAACTTTACTAAATAGGGAAATCTGAAAATTTCTGTCTCTCATAGAATAACAAGAAAGATCTTTAACAAAAATTTAAAAACCATATAAATGCATTTTATTACATGGTTTACAAGTACTGGATTAATTCAATATGTAGTTATTGAAATAACATTCGTTAGACGAATATATTTTGAACAAATAATGAATAGTATTGCTAAATTTCGAAGAAATTCAACGAAATTACGTAGAAGGTTTGCGAAAGTGAAGAGTTTTATTTGCTGGACAACATCAATCGCAGTTTCTAGACATTGTTCTGATAACAAAATTAATGAAGTTCATTGAACAAGTGGAATTTCAGATAAGATCTCAGATTTCTTTTGATGAAAATTATATGGAGTGGGATTTAATTGCGTCTAGATGTCAAGGACTCAATTTAATAGAATTTTGCTTAGAAATAAGTAAAATGTTATAAATGCCAGCATATTAAAATCCATGCTTCAAGATTCCCACTGAGCCTTTTAATTAATATATACTAATTCTAAATATTTCATTAAATGTTTGTTGCACACTAGAAATGTCTGCCATTTTCTTTCATTTTTATTTGGATAAATAAAATATATGAAATATATTTATCTTCAAATCTATACTTCTTAAAATCCTAAAATCAAGCTTGAGGTTTCTATGCCGTCGATTAATAAGGATTAAAAGAACAAACGCGATTAAGTTAAAATGGCTAAAACTGGCATCCTTGCACATTGACCAATCTTCCTACGGTTTAAAAGTTTAATTAAGTTATTTGACATTATGTTTCGAAGCTATATTACTACTCCCTTGCAAACGTTTCCTGGTTAGATGAAGAGTACCTCGGATTTTCCGGAATTCTATTAGTAAAACCAAAATAATGTAATTGAGTTGTATTTTAATAGATTAAACCGTCATCAAATATGACTAAAAAGCGGAATTTTTGCTTTTATTCGGTTTAACGTACCTAGAAAACTCATCCACTCTCATCATTTCAAAGCTCATCAATTCGAGATCCATAAGAAAGTATTTCAAATTAATATTGAAAAATATTGTGATACTTATAGTAAAATATCATAATTAGTATTGTAATATATTGTAATATTTATTGAAGATTACCATAATTAATATTGTAAAATATGTTATAATGTATTTAATAACGATAGAAGTATAGCAAATTCATACTGTGAAATATTAATTAGTTCTTTTGAAGACACAGATGAATATGTTATATTTCTATATTCCATCAAACCATGCATTGTTTTTTAATGCAATTTAGGCGCAATTAAAAGCAAGTTACAGTGCTAGATATAAAATATTATCAAATTATTTTAAACAATGTGCTTATAATGCAATTTAATTATCGTTTACTATTAATGAAAAATTCAAAACTTTAAATTATTCTTTTGATTCGATCGTTGACTGCCAAAGCCCTACCGTTTCAAGCAATAAAGTAAAGCACATTGTCAGATGCATCCTGGATTCCTTTCTTCTTTAATAATATTAAAATCTCAAGACCAAATGCTGAAGAATATTTTTAAGTCACGCGAAATAAGCAGCAAAAATTTATTTTTTCGAATTTCATAAAGCTTTTTTTAAGGTTATTATTACCAACAAAATTCTAACTGTAATTTTGTAATCTAGAATCTGCGTAAATTGGCATATTTTTGTTCATATGCAATAGCGTTAAGAATACTTGTTGATAATTACACGTTTCATTTTTCCCTCCTTTTGGAAAATGGCGAATTCTAGCCACGTTAGAGAATTAGCCAGCCTTCACTTGAAAGATTAGAACTTTTGAACATTTATGATAATGATAATGCGGGTAATTTAAGAGAAATATATTTCCAAGACCGCATCATTAATAATTCCTGGCTAATTCTGCGCTTATTCGGACAACTGGCAACTTATTCGGGCAATAGAATTCAAGCTCTAAAAGGGAATAATTAAAATCAGCGCTAACATGTCTGGACTTCAGGTAATTTGAAGTTAAGCATTAGTACGAAGGTGCGCATTATTCGTTTCGGGAGTTTTGGTCAGCAAATGTAGAATGGATTCCTAATTTTAACACCGTATGATAGTATTCTTAAACTGTTGTTCAAAGTCGAGTTCTGTGAAATTGAGGTTCATGAGAATCCTTAATTATGAATGAAACTGCAATAACGATTGCGTCACTGATACTTTTAATGTTAATAATTGTGCTTGATAAAAAATAAATATTTGCTATAAACATAGTCACTATGTAAATACACACTTTACGAGAAAAAAAATGGCTACCATAAGATAAATGCCTTTTTACTGTCTAATATACGAAATAGAAAAGAAATTATTGTAATCATCAAAAACTTCGGACTCAAGATCTTAACGAATCTCTACGTTTCAAACATTCCTGAGTTAGAAAAACCAATTTTAGACATTATGTCTGTCTATTCTTCAATCAATCAGTAAGTCTGTCTTCCAATCAGACAGTTAGTCAATCAGTATGTGAACACGATAAAAGAATTCGCGTTAATTACGCGAATAAAATTTGGTATAAATATTATATGTAAATTTCTATCAAATTTCAAATGTAAACATTTCTGTGAAATGTTTACATTCTGCCTGACTTTTAGATTACACGTGAACTCGATAACTCTGAAATGCTCATAGATAGGCATATAAGTTCGGTACACAGATTGAGCATCTAAAATATAGATTCTCATCATATTTTGAACAAAATCTGTTTAAAGAATGATCTCTGTCGGTCTTTAATTTCACATACATTTAAACGCAATATTAATTAAATGGCATAAATTAATCAAATTCGAATGTTACCTCTACTGGGAAAACGTTTCGGGATGATAATTCTCTTTAGATAAATACATGAAAGCTGCAATTTTCCACTTTACTTTGATTATTATTCTACAAGAGAATTTCTTTTTATAATTTAAATGTTAACTTGACTCCAATAAATTCCAATTACTCACACAAAAGTATAAAATACTGATTTTATAAGCCGTAAATAAAATATATCTAAATATGAATGAAAGAACAATAGAAAAAAATATTAATAATCCTAAAATGTTAAATTTTATAAAACAAATAAATGAGTCTTCACAAATAAATACTTCAAGTACAAACTACTAGCTATTTCACTATTAATTCGACCATCGGTTTCATAAAATTTCAAACAACTGTCACTTGGTCTCCATGTTCTATACGTTGAGCAAATAAATGGGAATTGAAAATGTTTTCTTCTTCTAAGATAGATTGCAAAAAATTAACTTTCAACAAAAGCTCCATCAAGGAAGACAGAAACACCAGAACAACAGCTGAATGGGAGAAACGCACTTTTCTGATGTCTTCCAACTCCTGGTATTAACTGCCTACTATCAGGAAATCCATCTCTTTTAAGATGAGAAGTTCCACAAAACGAATGACGTCTGGTTGTTCATCACGTCCTTCGAACCACATTCGTTCACTCTTAATGAACACTGTCACTCCTTTGTTTCATGTCCACTCCCCACCTGTCAACTACCCTATTCTGTCTCTATTAACAGAAGAAAGCGGACGCGTGTCTGATAAAGGCACTGCTCCATCCATCATATGTAAGATCAGTCACACGATCTATTATTTAGTTTCACTTCTTGAGCAGGGAGAGGGACTTATAGAGATCATGACACATAAATGCTTGAATCATTTATAAAATCATACCTCAGAGTAAATTTTTCGTATGAAACAAAAGAACGTGTTCTTTAAAAAAAAATAAAGTATAAAACTGCAGAAAATAAAAGATTAAGTATTTTTCTGCTATTATTTTATTTTAAGTAATATCTTTAATACTTTTTCAGTTTCCTTACCATATTACAGATGTATTAAGTTGTTTTTTGAGTTTCATATTATAACTTATGGAAGAACTGCTATACTGTTTTTATACAATCATGGCAATATGCAAGTTTGGAAATAAATCATCTTATTTTGATAATTAGGCTAGTTTTATAAGAAACTAGCCCCCTTTGGCGACCAGCCGGTTCGCTAGTATTACCGCTCGCTACAATTTTTAATTAAATATTTTAAGTAACTGGTCTTTTAAAGGATTCTCAAACAAAACATTTTTAATCTTCAGATTTTGATAGTCATACCAAACTTATACTGTTTAGATCGTTTCTTTCAATTTTCTATATATATTTTGCTAATTTGTTGCCATTTCCAGCAAAACTTCAACTTTAATTTAAAATATAAATGATGAAATTGCAATTAATATTAAGATATTTTTTAATAAAACCAAGCGTTTTATTTTATGTATCATCTTTATTGTTATTAATTAATTATTATTGTTATTGAATGTGAGTATTGCAAACACAATCGATCGGTATTTTAGTCTTATGTTAACTACAAAATAATTTTCACAATTTATGCAATATCTCAAACAATAATTCAACAATAATTTCTGAGATTCAGCACAAAATTCAGTTTTTAGTTTTGCTTTCAAAAGGATTGAAATGAAATCAATAATAATATTTTGTTCCGGCCTATAAATATATTTCAAAAATTATGAAGTCTAAATTTAATGCAGTAAGGTATCATATTCTGAGAAATATTCTGGACACACCAAATTTTAAATAAATGAATGAATGTTTCTATTTTCCACGATCAACTAAGACTTATTTATGAAGTTTTAAATGTTAAAAATTTAGAAAAACTCATCATTTCATAATTGTTGGCCAATTAATCTTGAGAAACCTGCGCGCTGATTGGCGTATTTTCTTTGAAGCGATCTATGGAAAATCTAAAATTATCCTCTTTTTTTAATTGAAAAGTGATATTCAAATTTTCACAAATCAGTCAGTTTAAGTGACTAGAAATTAACTATTAAAAGTCAGTGATTTAGTTGATTGGAAATTAACTCTATAACCACCATAAAATCTGTGCTTTCTCTTGTGGTGTATGCATTCTCCTTAATTTCCGCTCGAATAAAACGTCACATACAAAAGTACTACATAGAACAAACACATCAAAAGTAAGCATAACATTTCAATAGTTGGCAAAAACAAAAGAGAGAAAAGTGCAATTAATAAGCAGACGATATTTAGAAAAGTACAGATATTTAGACTGGAAAATGAAATTATCTGAAATTAACCACACGCGCAGACGATATTTACAAAAGTAAAAATATTCAAACCTGAAAAGGAAAATATACGAGTTATTCCATCAATAAATGCCATAAGTTGGTTTATATCTTCATTATTTTATGAGTCATTAAACATCAAAATGGGTCCGGGACTAAATAAACACCCTATATAGAGAGTGTAAAAGATCATAAAATAATTTTTCTTGAATTTATTTTTTTAAAAAAATAATATTTCATATATGTTTCCTTTCCTACAGACACGTGCCGAAAATTATATTTTTGCAGATTTTATTTCCAAAAATATTTAATTTATTTTTAGTTGGAGCTTTAATCAATGTGATGGCAATACTTTGGAAAAAGCTAATTTTTTCCCCATGAATGGGAAACGTGCTTAATTTTTATTTTTATTTTTTACGAAAAAAATTATTGAAAAACATAGTTAAAATATTTATTTAAAAATTCATTAAAAATAGAAATTTAATTTTAAGATTAAAACATTGGTATCATTTAAAATATAAATGTTTGATCTTTAACTTCATGTAAAAATCTTTTTTGTGCAGTAATATTTTCGGAAGTTATAGCAGAAACACGCCAAAATTTCGCTTAATTTTTAAATAAAAAAATTCTAGTTAAAAATTCGAAAAAATAACCCCTAGGTGCACATTCCCGTCCTCCAAGGTATTCACGTGCCAACTTTGGTAGCTGTAGGTTGAATGGTTTCGCCTGTAGAGAGCCAACACACACACACACACACACACACATTGAGCTTTATTATAAGTATAGATATAGATAGATGAATATAATATAATGGTAATATCTTAAAATAACAAATATTGTTATTTTTACAAATCACAGATTAATAATCTTTTTGAGACTCAAAAAGAATATTGATGAAGAAAAAAGTTACCCCCGAAAACTATAAATAGAAAGGTGCTTATAACAACAATAGTTTAGCGGTAATTTAATCATATTATATTTTTTTTAAAATATCCGACATTTTGAGCAATCAGTGGTTAGGTTATATAGATAGAAAGAAAAAAACTACTTCTTAAAGAAACTACTGGTAAAATAGAACGTATAGAAACTATTTATTAAAGATATCATTATATTTTATTTCATTTCATAATTTGCATCATCGTACTTAAATATCGGATCTTTCACTTTCATTTCTTCAGTTTCATAGTTTAATAATAAAAATTTTCAAAATTTCAATTTTTTTAAAACTATAATTTTTTTTTTGATTTTTAATAAATGTAGTGATGCACATAAAATATGTTTTTTTTTAAATGCAGGACTATTGTATCCTACAGATAGAAAATAAATAAATCATTTTATAATAAAGCTGAATGTGTGCTATTTTTTCTCATATGAAGAGAATGTTATATTGAGATACATATTTTTATGTATTGGTTGTTAAATACAAATGATAATGATAAATGTCGCAATCAAAAAACATAATCTAAATTTATTAAATCTTTAATATAATTCTTTATCGTTAATATATCTTTAATCTTTAATGTTTACTATAATTTCAAAAATTTCGATCTGCTGTAGAAATTTATATACGTTTTGAAGAACGCAAAATGTTTTAGGGCAGTTCCTCAAATTTAGGAAATTATGATATTAGTTTTAAAACTATTAAAATAAAACTTTGCTTACACAAAATATATAACCGCCATAAATTAAATATTAAATTTGACTGAACGATATGTTTCATTCATTTTTTAAACAAGTGTATATGTATACTTTGATGTCATTAATTTTCAATTCTTATTATAATCTAAAAATTTGACTGCTTTTAAATAAATGAGAATGAATGATGTGATAATTTGAAATTTCTAAGAGAAAAATACATAATAAATGTTTTTATTGATTATGTTAGACTCTTTAAAATGCTCTATGTAATTTTAATGTAATAGCTTAAGAAATATAATAAGATGGTTGATTTATTAAAAGTTTCAAACTCTGACGTATCTTAAAAAATTGATGTGATTTTAATCTTTGTACAATACAATTTTTGAAAAAAAATAGATATGTAGGAGAAAGGAAAATCAGGTCATCAACCAAGAAAAATTATCCTCAACAACAAGAAATATTTTGTAACTTTTCTAAGTTTTACACATTTTCAGCACCTTATTTATTTATTTACTGGAAATGAACTTACCTACCTATTTTTTTTTAAATATAAAAACGTTATATGCTGCTGGGATTCGCAGTTAAGAGTAATATTTTGGGTTAAAAAAACTCAAAAATTAAAATAAACAATAGTAAAAGTAGAAATAGCTTTACAACGGTTTTTACTGCAAGAATTTCTTAATATCATTATATATCAAAAATGTTTTTACACAATTCTGAAACAAAAAATAAATCGTTTCTATTTTATTAACAGTTCTCTGGCTCGTTTAATAGCATAAGTAATACATTCATGCTTCAGTAATTCTCTAAACTATTCTTTTTCAGAACAAATTATACATTGTTGTAGACCTTAATGTGTCTGGAAGCGCACATATTCACATATGTGAATTCCTTATTACGTCAACACATTAATCATCTATATGGAAGGCACCAAATTTGTAACAATATTATAAAATATTATTTTTATGCTTAGTTTAGAAAATGCCAGTGCAGAATATTTTCTCCTTAAATTCACAATGGTAGAACGTGGTCAATATGTCCTTCCCTCTGAATTACTTTACTTCTTCAGTAATCACCTTTTAGAAAATTAAATTAATTGTTTATTCTTTTATATCAATTCACGATTGAATGTAGGATTTAATGCTAATGGAGAAAGATAAGACTAAGCCCTCTTATGAAGAATAAGAAATCTTGTTAATCTTATGAGAATAAACAATCCTATAAATCAATAAGAGAGATATTTGTTTCCTTCGAAATCGAAATCACCTTTTCCAAAAATAAGATTTTTAAAAATATGCATGTTTGTTTTGTTAAGTAACTAAAAAAATATATGGGCTTTTACATTTTTTTTTCTTTTAGTCTAATAATTTTAACAACATTTTTTGCTGTTAAAAGATAGAATGCATTTTAGAATAGTTTTTCAACCATGAGACCGACATGACTGATAATTCGTTGAAAATTCAGATCCAAATTCTTTTCTTGAAATCGTTTCAATGGGTTTAACTGCCTTCTGCCCAAAAATATAAAAAAAATTAAATAAAAAATTAAAATGTAGTCAAATTAAACCAATCAACAAATAAAATATAATTTCTTTCAACAGTTTTCCTTCTGAAACACAATGCGTAATCCTTACATCTTATTATAAGATAATTTTCTGGATTAAATATGTTTTAAATTTTCAAGCGTATTCATTTTTGCAAATAATAAAAAATAGTTTTGCAATCCATACAAAATTCAAAACGCAAGTATATGATTTTTCTATAGAAAGTAAAATAACATGTGAAAGGCAGATTAATAATTAAACGTAATATATAACTGATAATGTGTACATGCAAAATTAATAATTATTCAAATATCAGTTCTTTTAGCAAAGAAATGAAACAGCGAATATCCAAATATTTATTTCATGAACCATTTCTTTTCATACTAATACCAGTGTTCAGAAAGTATTTCAGTGTCCTTTCTCATTATTCTTATTCTTATCAAAATGTTTCAACATAATTTTAACAACAGCATATCAACAAATCAAATAAAACATTTAGTTTTACTACATGCCTCTTTCGCCACTTCATTCACCTCTGCTGATGGAACATGGAAAAGTAGACATCAAATTTTGCCTCTATGAACTTGACGATCTCACTCGAGCAACTCGATAACGTTAGACATGTTTCTCTCTATCAGAAAAAAAAAATTTATCGAGCTTGAAATTTTATATCAAGTGGCAGTCAGAATCATAAGAAGTGAAGTACAATTTCTTCAGACTTCTTATAAAAGGAGGATGCCTGTAATACTAGTGAGCGAACTAAAACATAACGAAAAACTGAATTTCACATAAAATGACTTTCAGGAGAAAAATAAAAAAATGGAAACATTTATAATCGTATTTCGAGAAAACAGCATGTTTAAAGTATTCAATTTAACTGCCTAAAAATTGGTTCAACTGAATGATAACTTTCTTCGGAGAAACTTAAAACTGTTTACCTTCGTGCCAAAGAGTGTTTCCTTTCTCGTATTACTTTGTACATTTCTAATCTTTTCTTGGATCTTCTTTATGCAATGTGACTTCACTTACGGTTACATTGAATTGGAAAGAAAAATAAATATTTTTTTCTGGGGGCCTTCCAAAGTATATGTAGTAATTCTGCTTGGAAATATACGCGAAATGCAAGAACATTTACATGTCTAGATTTTGTCAATATTGAAGAACTTTTAATGGATTAACAGATTTTGGTTAGTGACATTATTTAAGTAATGGTAAGTTCAAAGAAAATTCTTTTAAGAATTCAACAAAGTAAATCAAGCAAACAGCTTATGACACTGACAGAACATTTGATGTTATTGTACAAATAAATAAAACATTTTTTGTAACGTATGTTCAATCACTACCTTTTCAAAAATTGGATTACATGCAATGTGGAATAAGCAATTGTTTTACTTTTCGATGATTTTAAAACCCACATCAGTTCAATTGGCCAAAGCTTTTGACTTCCCTTTTCAAACAGCGATGCCCATAAACAGAAAGATGACAAATAAAGCAAACAACATTTCCATTTTGCATTACATGTTTTTTACATCCATGTGGCAGGGATATATCATAGAATGATACTAACCAATTTGTGAATATGATTAAATGATTATTACCCGATGTTTCAATATACAATAAAACTAAATTTTAACATTAAAAATATATAAAATAAATACAATGTGTTGTTCACTTTATTGCCAGCAATTATCCGATGTAGCAATTATCCGAAATTATCCGAAAAATAAATTTATCCCTACTGTTAGATGTAAATTACTACTTACGTTCCTATGTTAAATTTATTACATTAACATCTCATTTGGAGGAAAAACAAAGGTTTTTATGGGCCTGACCATGTGATTTTTAACACTGATCAGGTGACAAGGATGGTGCCTCTCGATTCTTCCGCGCCACGCCAGTAGGAACATATTTGGTTCGCAGAGCCATAGTTGGCGTGTGCGTGGCCTGTATACAAGAAAGTGATATATTTGATGGATTCGGGTCTCAAACTTGAAACCCCCCGGTCTCGAAGTTGTGACTAACCTCTGGGCCACCGAGGCACTTTAAATTACTGAGGCAATTTTCTTAATAAGTAAAGAAAAATGAAGTCCCATTATAAATTTTTAACTTTATGAGCTCATATTACTCAATGCGTTTTAAACGTAAGGATGGAAAACATATCAAATGGAATGCATACTAGAAAAATACCTTATATCTCAAACAATTGAATGTGAACATTATTGCAAGAGATTCATTGGCATCTTAATTTACCATATTAAAAAAAGTAAATAAAACAAGTCGGTTTCTTACAATTCTTAATGATGTACCTAATATCTATATCTGCAAGGTTCTTTCCGGAAAGTTTGGAAGTCAACATTTTTATTGCCTATTCTTATTGATGACTCATTAGAAAGTAAAATAAGGTTATTCTCGTTCCAGTATGGAATTCGCTTCCAGCTACTGTTAAAAGCAAAGAGTGTCGCTGTGGAAGGAATCAAAGAAATCTAAGATGTTAAAAAGTCAATAACATATCATTGTGCTAGTGTTGAGACAAAATGAGAATACATTCTTCGATTTAAAATTTTATATTTCCTTTCTTCTCTTCTTCTTTTCATTGTTTATATATCTGAGAATCCTTTCTGGATGCTTAAGTGGATTAAATAAAGAGTGAAATAAAATTTCTTTATTTTATTTGACTCTGTTAAATCTTTCCGATAACATATTAAATCTTACGGTTTCGGCTTTTTTTTTTTCAGATTCTTCAGTATGGCTCTTAGAACAGTTGCTTTGTTTGCTCTAAGACATAAATGTTCCTACGATGTGATTTTTGAAAATAAAGGTGTTTGATTTTGTTTTCAATTCAGAGATAAAAGAAAATGAGTTTATGCTGTTTTAAATAATAAGATTTTGTTTACCTCCTGTCCATGAAGACATTCTCTCATTTTCTACTCTGATTGCATTTTTTTTTTCTTTTAGTCTTACTAATCGTTTTAGTTTTAAATATGTGAGAGGAATGATACATAAATTAGTCACTACATTTCCTTCATATTTGTCAAATAAATTAAAATATTCCGAAAATTTAAACTGTCATGTTTGAGAATTTAATAAATGTATATAATGAAATATAGTTGATAACATTTATGTATATTTCTAAATTACTGAAATCTTATATTAGATTAAATTTCTTTATAGGTCTTTTGCTATATAATTTGCAAGCGGACAGTAAGGATTTCGAGTAATATTTCACTGAGTTCTTCAATTCAATTGCGACAAAATTTCATTTGTTTTGTTGCATATTTTGAGTTATCGACCAAAACATAACTGCTGCATATTTTCAGTTCAAAGATAAAACATAAGTGAAAAAAATATTTAGTAGTTTAAAAAAAAGGCGAATTTGAAATAATTTCTTTCACATATGAAATAAATTTTATTACTGAATATTTTGTTACTGAAACAATTTTCTGTTTGTATATACTGTATTTGCAAATGTAAAAAGGATAAAAAAAATTATCCCTAAATTTCGAAACTCTTTTCTTTAATATATCACTTTTAAAATGCTTGCAAATGATTTGATTAAATTGAATATATCAGCTATTGCATTCTGTGATAACGATTTCCATAAGCAACAAAAAAAAAATCTGCAGCCTAAATATATTATTACACTAATAAAATCTAAAATGGAATTCTGTTTAAAAGTGCATGCACCCCAAAAAAAATAATTTTTATCATTACAAAAAAATGAGCGAATTTCTTTTATTCGATAATGATGGTTTGATTTTCATTAATATGGAAAAAGTCTTTGTTACAATTTACATTTAAAATGAATTTTGATAACTTTATTCAAATAAAAGAAAATTTTCACGCAAACAAAACTATTTTCACTGGGAAGTTCCTTCTTTTTTTAATTATTTTTATCTAGTGTGGAAGCGTTTTTTGCTTGAGATATATTTTCGTAGTTTTAAGGGAAATTTTGAGAAACTGCTCGAATTCGAAGGAAACGATCAAATGTTATATTTAGAAACAACCTCTCTTCGCAAGCACGTGGTATGTAAAAAAAAATGGTATATAAAGAAAAGTCCTTGCCAAATTCTTCAATTTTAGATCCAAAAAAAATTTCCTCATTTTCTTAATGAACCTACTGAATGTGCATTATAGGCTTAGTGAACTTTGCTTTATGTTTTAATGATTTTGGCATCCTGCAAAATCATTATGCATGAAAATTTAAAATAATTATCATGTTAATATATATAAATGAGCTGTGAAGAGCATAAACCGTTTCATGCTGTCTACATGATGCAAAGTCATTATCATATTAATATTCATAATTCATATCATGTAAGGAAAGAAGACCATAGTTATTATGCAGCTATTCAAATATTTTATGGATGGCAGCTATCATTAACTATTAGTGATTAAATTATCATAAATTTTACGAATTTTCCATTTTAAGGCAAGGAAGTTATCGTAGAAGAATAATAAATTATAGGCATAATTATGCAGATTATTGGAACTGACTTCAAAGCCGATAAAGCAGCGACACGTATGGCAAACAAAAATCAATGGGGCGGGGGGGGGGGCGGATTTAAGCCTTTAACAATGTTAGGATAAGATTAATGTTTAATTAGCAACATGCTATGGAGGATATTTGGAAATCAGACTTCAATAAAACAGTTGAAGAATTTTTTTTAAAAAAATTACAATCTATGAACGCGATTCTTATATGTTATTATTCGCATTAAAATTAATTTCGCTATTGAGCCATGAATTGGAAGATCTGAAAGAACAATAAGAACGAAGCATTTATTTAGCAAGAAGAAAAGTGAATATTTTATTTTTCTTTATAAAGAAATAATTTAAAATTACAGGAATAAAAAATGAGTACAATTGCGAATATTTGATATTTTAGGTCTCAAAAAATGTATATCAATATTTTGCTTTTAATTTCCTCCTTTCAAAGCTATAAAAATAAAACTATTATAACCCTCTTCCAAATTTATTAAATATATCAATACAATCTATTAACTGAGCTTTAATAATTGTCTAAATGACATAATATTTCATTTTGGTAATTCAATTTGTAGATATCTGGATAACTGAAGAAATTCTGTTATCTCATAAATAAACAGTATTCGTTTATATAGCATTAATTGAATGACTTATGAAATAGTGATGTTTAAAATTTGTGTATTTACATACAGTTTTTAAATATCGCAACTTGAACTGATCAGTCAAAGTGAGTTGTTTCGCTATTTTTGTTTGTTTTTGCTATCAAGACTTTGTCTCTGAAATTCTTTTCTTTCTCAAATTCATCTAGATTACTATTAATCTGAATAATTGGAATCCAAATAATGGAAATTTCATTGATCGCTAAAATTTATGAATATTTATTTCTTGTTAACTACAGAGAAGTCTCAACGAAATACAAATTAATTTTAAAAGATTATCGATTGTACTTTTTGCTAGCTTATGAAAAGCTTTAAATTAAGCATAGTTTAATTAAATGCATGAATTTTCCTGAAAAATCGCACATACAATGTTACTATCGTCGTAAAATTCTGTATACATTTATATTTTAGCATTTATCTCCGAGCATTATTGCGACATCTCATTTTATTTTTTCTCTATCGCTTCACAATCGATGTTATAATACTATAAAAATATAAGAATATGTTTTAATTGCATGATTCAACAAAAAACATAGGAAAGAGAATAAGAAAAATTAAAATATGTCAAGAAAGTTAACTCCATTTTCAGGAAATTTAAAATACAAGAAGCTGTGACTATGACCATGCACTAGGGCAAAGACTGAAACTAAATTTTAAATATTTTATCACTTATTTCCAAAGAATAGAATCAAATAAAATATTTTTAAACTTTTTTCCATTCTCGAAGTATATGTATAAAATGATTATTCTAAAAATACAAATTTTTCTTTGTTCCCTTAAGATGTATAACAAAGATGTTCTGGCAATGACAAGATATTGCTAATTCCTCTTAGTCCTCTGTTGATTTAATTAAATTCATGGATTGATATAACCTTTTCCTGCACTGAAGTCAATTAAATTAGGAATAGATCGATACAGCAAAATTAATTCTCTCTGAAAATATTACATAATTTTTTTTTCTTATTATATAATTAATGGCTCTTAGCCGAAGCTTATCGAATTATTTTTAAATAATGCACATGCATCGAATTTCTTTCCCAATGCATCTCATTTAACAAGGAATAAAGAAACTCCGAATTTTCATAAAGTAATCTATACTTATAATAAAGCCCAATGTGTGTGTGTATGTGTTGGCGCTCTACAGACCAGACCATTCAACCTACAGCTACCAAATTTGGCACGTGTATACCTTGTAGGCCGGGAATGTGCACCTGGGGGTTATTTTTTCTAATGTGTATTTAGAATTTTATTTATTTAAAAATTAAGCGAAATTTTGACATGTTTCTGCTATAATTTCCGAATATATTACCGCACAGAAAAGATTTTTACATGATGTTCAAGATAAAAAATTTATCTTTTAAATGATACTAACGTTTTAATCTTAAAATTAAATTTCTATTTTTAATGAATTTTTAAATAAATATTTTCACTGTGTTTTTCAATAATTTTTTTCGTAAAAAATAAAAATAAAAATTAAGCACGTTTTGCCATCACATTGATTAAAGTTCCAACTAAAAATAAATTAAATCTTTTTGGAAATGAAATCTGCAAAAATATAATTTTCGGCACGTATCTGTAGGAAATGAAACAAATATGAAATATTATATTTTCTAAAAAATAAATTCAAGAAAAATTATTTTATGATCTTTTACACTCTCTGTATTATTAATTCAATAAATCAGTTTTATTTTAAGGCAAGTTTTGTTTAATATGAACAGGATATTCATTCAAATCAGGACCACACACTAATTTGTAAACCTTTAGTAAGAAACAGATCTGCTAAAATGGTCTAAATGGAAAATGATTATATTTTATGTAACTTGATTCAATAAATGCTCTAATAAAAAACGAATTTTTGATTTTACATAAAGCGTCTGCTGTGGAAATCACGAATAACAAAATGTTCTTGAAACACTACTATTTTAAATGAAAAGAGTTAATTTCCAATCAACTAAATCAATCACTTAAACTGACTGATTTATGAAAATTTGAATATCACTATTCAATAAAAAAAGGATAATTTTAGATTTTCCATCGATCGCTTGAAAGAAAATACGCCAATCAGCGCGCAGATTTCTCAAGATTAATTGGCCTAAGATTATGAAAATGTTGAGTTTTTCTAAGTTTTTAACATTCAAAACTTCATAAATAAGTCTTAGTTGATCTTGGGAAAATAGAAACATTCATTCTTTTATTTAAAATTTGGTGTGTCCAGAATATTTCTCAGAATATGATACCTTACTGCATTAAATTTAGACTTCATAATTTTTGAAATATATTTATAGACCGGAACAAAATATTATTATTGATTTCATTTCAATCCTTTTGAAAGCAAAACTAAAAACTGAATTTCATGCTGAATCTGAGAAATTTTTGTTGAATTATTGTTTGAGATTTTACATAAATTATGAAAAATATTTTGTAGTTCACATAAGACTTAAATACCGAGCGATTCTGTTTGCAATACTCATATTCAGTAATAATAATAATAAATAAATAACAATAAAGATGATAAATAAAATAAAACGCTTGGTTTTATTAAAAAAAACTTTATATTAATTGCAATTTCATCATTTCTACTTTAAATTAAAGTTGAAGTTTTACCGGGAATTACAACAATTTAGCAAAATATATAAATTGAACTAAACGATCTAAACAACAGTATAAGTTTGGTATGACTATCAAAATTTGAAGATTAAAAATGCTTTGTTTTAGAATCTATTAAGAGACCAGTTACTTCAAATATTTAATTGAAAATTGTAGCGAGTGGTAATACTGGCGAACCGGCTGGTGGCCAAAGGCGGCTAGTAACAATATATTTTCAAACAATTTCTTATTTTTTTTTATATTTCGAAATAATCTTGGATTTCCTTCCCTATTTATATTAAAGCTTTAGTACATATTGAATAAGAAAACATAAATTAAAATAAATTCATATGAGTTAGTTTTTAGTAAAATCATTTAATGTTGTTTTTTATAAGTTAATAAAATTATTATAATAACAAAATAAGGGATATATCACGGAAAATTATATCATCATTTTATATCGTTATGATATTGAATAAAATAATTATTAGATTTCATAATAATAATTATTAATATTTCCTAGTCCAAGTGCATTAAAAAAATTTATATTTCTTTCACCTTAAATTGAATTTCATCAATAATAACAATCAATTTTTTTTAACTAAATATTACTTATCTCCCATCTATGCTCTTAAATTTATTGAAATTCTCTAACGAGCATATATATTATGATTTTGTCGGATAATTGATAATTTTTTCAATTGTGTGAATCGAAATGGAGTAAAATTATTTTGAATTATGAAGAGTAATCTTAGGTCTTTGCATCTAACTGAGTAAAATCTAAATTGAATCAAAGAAAAAAAAACCCTCTCCTTGAGATCAAGTCTGTGGTTTTGAAAATACTCTCAATAAACTCATTCTTACTGCAAAAACGATAAAAAAAATCATCCCATCTTTCATAAGATTCGAAAATTCAAAGCCATTGGATTTGAAAAATCCAAGCACAACCCTAAAAAGAACGGAGGCTGTCTTAATTTTTGGAACGGCTAAAGTTAAGTAAGAAAAAAAATCTTTCAAAAAATGAAAACCAATGCAGCTCTGCAAAGAATGAAAAAAAGGACTTTCCCAGAAAGTCAAGAAATCCTTTCAGATTTTTTTAATACGTTTCATCTTACGCATAGAAACTGCGTTTTTTCTAACCAGTAGGAAAACATCCTTTCGTTCTGTGGTTGTGGGGGTGGCCGGCTATACACAAGAAGAAGAGGAAGGAATATATATATTATAATTTATATTTTTTAAAGACTATTAGTATGCTATTCATAATCGTATGTAGCAATAATTTCTACTAACAACCATGCATATATCAAAATGTGGAAATTGAAGAAATTTTATTTTGTTTATATTGTTTTTTATTACATTATTGCATTTATGCTAATATTGCTTTTTCCCTTATTATATCCTTTATCAGTCCTTATTTATCCTGTAGGTATCAAAATGAAATACTACTTTTAGATTTTAGACAACTGTCTGTATGCTTGAATTTGCTTCTGTCCTTTATTACAGAAGAATTCCAGCTCAGGTATCGTTCCTGTCATCTGACCACGGTAAAATACAGCGAGTTCAGCCCCAAAATAGCCTTAGCGTTGCTTTAAAAAAGGACTTTAATATAACGAAACGGATCATTCATTCGTAAGTTGATCGAAGTAAAAGTAGAAAAGAAAGAAAAAACATCCATTTGCTGACTGTGAAAAAGAGCTAAGTAGTTGTTGAAAATGAATTGTATATTAAGCATGGTTTTCTGGAAGAATTTTTATAAATAATTTCGTGTCGAAAATATAAGCCGAAAATAAAATATATGCTCAATTTTCATGCAATATCAATTTCTTAGAATTTTTAGTCAGCAATTTCAGTTAGAAACTATATATTAGTAGTTTTGTTTTTTGTTGTTGTTGTTGCTGTTATTTGTCAATTCAAACGTGCTTAATTCACTAATATATCACCATGCAAACTTTTTAATGGGTATTAAGTCATAAGATAATACATTTTAAATAATGAGTTGTCGTAATGTATTAGAATACATTGGCAAACTTAATGTATTGGATATATCTAAGGTATAAACATTTTAATGGATACTAAGCTAAAACAATGCGTTGTCTTAATTTATTGGTAGAAGTAGTGCATTGGATATACATGAGATATGAACATCTTAATGGTTATTAAGTCTTTAGAAAATATTGTGTCCTATCGGACGCTATATTATCCTAAAATTACTTTAATACTAAAGGGAAATGAGTAAACGATATTAAAGTAATATATTGGTAGTTAGAGATTAAGAATTTGAATAACGATCTAAAAGCTTCAATTAAAAATTAGCTCATTTTCAAAAAAGTCACCACTCATTGAACTATTTAATGAAAAATCGTAAATAGCAATTCTAAAGAAAATCCAATTCCAAAGAATATTCAGCAAAAATCTAGAAATGGAAAATGTAGAGTAACTGAGGTAAAACTGGAAATGAAGTATGAAACATCAATTTCTGAATCTCAAATTCTGCTGTTATAAATTAAATATCATTTAAATAACGAATAATGATTAAATCCAAATGGCATAATAATAATTCTCGTGAAATAATACATTCGTAACAAACCAATTATTTTCTTGGTAATTGACATAAATTAATTATTCTATTAAGCTACAAATAGAAACGTTCAACGAAACAAAATAAATAATGTTTAAACAATTGATATTTATTTTAGAATGCTTACGAATTGTTATTCAGTAATTGATACAATAGTCATGCTAAACTTTTATCAAAACTGAAAGGGGACAATCGCTAGTTCAATGAAACTAATGTAGATATCCGAGATGCTTTGATATTAGTGCGTTTCATTAAGTTTATTTAAAGAACATCCAAAGTACGTCATTTGTTCACTGAATAAATAACCTTACCACCTAGGTTGCAACATTATGATGAATATCCTTTAGGGAATAAGAAATTTTTCTGAAAATGGGCAAACGATGGAAAATCATATAGTATATATTCTTAACTGTTATCATCTAAGCAGTATTTTAATTTTATATTAATTTTTAAAGAACACGGAATGCCATTGAGATTTCTGGAAGTGGCAAGGGAATTTTTCTATTTTTGAAGGGGAACAAATCCATTCTATTGTTAATGTACCTTAATTCAAATGATTATAGAAATAGGAAGATTGAAATTACCTTATTAGTAGAAATAGGAAATAGATGTCAGAAATGTTATAAGATTAAAATAACAATACAATAACCATAAGGGCTGTGAATTTTTATACAAACATAAGAATAATAATTTTTAAAACATGCCTTGATTTAAATTTACAATAAATTGTAACTGAAATTAATTAACTCCAGAAATTAAAGCATTCGTAGGAAAGAGGATTTCAGAGAATAGAATTCCTAAAATGTCCTGTTGAGCCTGGAATGATATATAGCTTGTCAGAAATCAACAAAAAAATGAAAGCGTTATATTTAACAACATTTGACCACATATCTGATAGTTGAAATTGTGTATGACAATTGTCACAATATTATAAACGTTACAGATTCGCTTTTCATCTGACGCGAGTAGTCAAAAATTCGGTGAAAAAACGTAGATAATATCAATGGTGGGTTTTTTTTCTCCTTT
This sequence comes from Argiope aurantia, assembly GCA_026543865.1. Classification (NCBI taxonomy): domain Eukaryota; kingdom Metazoa; phylum Arthropoda; class Arachnida; order Araneae; family Araneidae; genus Argiope; species Argiope aurantia. The sequence goes on along the minus strand of JAPMOR010054603.1, from coordinate 390,225 downwards.
ATGAAGCATTTCAAGATTTCTTAGTTCAAAAGTTATAAATCTTTAAAGAAAGTAATATTTCTGCATTGTAAATGATACATGGAATAGAATGTTTATATACTATAGAATGATGAATGCTATTTTTCCCCAAATCATATCACCCTGGAGGCACCTAAAAAGATCGGGATGAGAAGCTTCCGGCATGCTGATTGTCCTGGCTCTAATGGGTGCAGAAATGATGAGATGAATGCTACCGACGACGATATGAGCATCATACTGCAGAAGTCGTACCGTAGAAAGTGAGGGTCCTTAGAGCTTAACTATATTTTCCGTCAATGCAATCACTGTGCTCATTCAAAAAATGTTCCGGATGCCTTCGTGGTGGGACCGAATAACCTATCAAAACCTATTCCCAAATAAAAAAAGCACCTAATTAATTCAATAAAATTTATGAAAACGCATTGAATATTTAAAGATTTATATAGATTTTAGTTTTTACTTTAATAACAAACCGATTTCTATTGAAATAATGAGAATTTTATTTGATTATAAATTGTGGTGATAAACGTAAAAAGGAGAAGAATAGTGACATTCAGAATCTCAGCAGCAAATATATTTTACTAACTACTGCATTAAATTTTAATATAATTAAAATTTTATTTGTTATTTTAGTCGTTATGATAGGGTCCAAATTTTTGTTTTTCTAAAATTGAATTGCAGGATGTTATTGAAAATTTGTTTTTAAATTTATCTTTTCAGTAAAACATTTTCTAAAATATTTTTGAAGGGAATTCTTGTAACTTAATTCTTTACTTCAAAGTTTCAGTAAATATCGCATTATAAATGATAATAATATAGCAAATTTTTGAACATTTTAACATTTATTAAAAAGAATAGAATGTTCTTAAACATTTGTAATCTGTACGAATGGATTGAGAGAATAATAGAATATATTTTGCATAAAAAATGTAATTTAAAAAAAATTCCAAAAGAGATAACAAGAAGAAAAAAGTGTCCAATTTTGAATTATGTAGATTCATTTAAACAGTATTTGCTCTGAATATCCTACATTTCATGAAATATGACAAGAAAGTCGAGTCAAAACTCTGTACTAGTTGAGTGTACAATGTACAGATAGATTATACTAGTAATTTGTAAAATATAGCCTTTGAGTTCTATCAGTATGAAAGAGATGAATTGATTTTACAATAACTTCATATTCATCCGTTGTTCTAAATTACTACAAGGCTAAGGAAGTAAATTCCAAGGAAATCTACAGAATTGAAATTTGATGATCGGCCAGCCCAACAAGGATCCAAGAAATCTTACAACTTTTCCTTATCTTCAACTAACTATTCAAAAGAAATATCTTCACTATACTAGCAATGTAATACAGTACAAACTTTGGCAAGGAGATTTTTGCAGAATTGTACATAATTTTTCTTACACAGCAAAGCATAATATTATCATGTACAAGAGAGAGATAGTATCTAATTGATTGTTGCTCATGCATTCCAAAATGATACAAAACATTTCTCTTCAATAAATAAGAAACAAACTTTGAAAGTTATATCAATAGAAAATTCAAGGACTTCTGTGATCTATTATTATAGTGTAAATAAAATTAAAAAAACTATAAATCACTTCAGGATTCAAAATAATTTTTTAATTTCTGTAAATCGATGCCTATTTAATTTGGTTTATATAAGAAATATCCTGTAAGTTTTCTTCAAGATTGTCCAAAGGTTTTACTAATGAATGAGTGTTAACTTTAAAAATTTAATATTAGTATTATCAGAATACGAAACAGCATCCTGGTCTTATTTTCAACATTGCTTGTCAAAGTACCATACTCTTTATAAAAAGAATAATTGTTTCTATCTATAAATATTCAGTTTTCTGTAAATTTCCCTTATTATGATAATTTAATTATTAGGACAATTTGGAAATATCTTACAAAATTAATAAAAATAACAAAATGTTCTGCAAAATATAAATTAATAGAAAAAAGGCGAAAGATTAGCACGATATTGAAGAGAAACCAAATCGTAATATCAGTTCACAAATAAATTTCACAAATTAAATAAAAATGAATTGTTTTTTGACCCTACTTTATTGATGTAATTTTGACACAAGATATATATGAATGTTTTACCTTTCAATTATTAATTACATTAATTTTAAAATTATTAATGTAATTATTAATTAAATGAAACGGATCCATCGTCAGCTTAGTAAATAAATATGAAAGGTCCTATCTCTATGTAATTTAATTTTATAGGACTCAATTGTATTAAAGTCAATACTAAAAATCTAACTACGAATAATTAATAATCTGGAATTACTCATAACACTACTATAAGAACGACGATAATAACGGATGTTATGAATATATCCTTTTGTAAAATGACCACAGGAAGAAAGAATCAGAATAGATGAATTCGGAGTGATAACTACTGCTGAACATTTAATGGTTCTTACTACCCCATTGTCAAGGCCGAATGAAAATGGATCTCTGGATTACGGTTTTGTTCTTTTATTGCATGATCTTTTCTTTTCTTCTTTTTTTCTTTTTCGACGCTGACTTAGATAAATTTAAGGATGAGAAAAAAAAAACATTGCAAATAAAATGCTGCATTTCTTACATAATGCATAATGACATGTAAGAATTTTCAGACAACTAAATTTTTCAATTTGCTTCTTTTTATCAACTATTGTCCTCGATTTATTAATAACTACTGTTTTCTAGTCAGTTAACTTCTTTTGTAAAAATTTAAAGAAATTAAACCACTATCTTGAAACTTAAAAGTGCCATTCCATAGAATTCAATTTCTTAGAGTTTTATGTTTGCAATGATTACATTAATCTCAAAATACTGCATGTTGTATTAATGCTAATTGTGAAGAAAATTAATCTCAATTAATACTTTTATATTTAAAAAATTATTTTTATATCTTTTTTTTTTTTTTTTTTTTTTTGTTCTTTTTATAATTGTCTGAAGTTTCAGAACATGACGGAAATTAATATGTGTGTTTTTAATTAGTTGGTTCTAATTTCTTTCAAAAGAGATAATTTTGTTTATCTTTCTCTCTTATTCAGATGATCAAAAATAATTGACTATTAAATTATTTACTTTTTTTTGTAATTGGATTGTTTTCGTTTAAATTTACGAGACTTCATTATGACGGTTTTGAAGATTTGCTTGATTGGTCAAACAACTTTATAGTTTTATTGCCCAGTATTCATTCAGTTTTATTTATTTTTCGGACTTATTAATAGGAGGAAAAATCATTTATTTCACAAATATTTTTTTGCCTTTATTGATATCTCAATATATTCTAATAATGTTCTTAGAAAACTAAAAGAAAAGAACTAAAACCTTTAAAGATTTAATGACAAGTTCTTTAGAATTCTTTATAAATGTTTATATATAATTTTGCTTCACATCTATTTATTCTTTTTCTCCCGTTTCTTGTCAGTTAAAATTTAAATAACTTAATACATTTTAAGAAGAGTAATATTCATAAAATTTAATTTAATGTTTAATTTTATAAAAGTTTTACTTTACTTTTTAATTTTTAAACAATTTTTCATCAAAATGCTGAAGACCTTCAGAATCATTGTGTAGGAGTTATTTATACACATTTCGGGAATTGCTTTTTTAATAAAATTTTAAACCCCTTTGCATATAATTTATTTATATAATGTCGCTAAACAACAAAACATATTAAGCTTTTTCCTTTTTTTAATTTCCTTTCATTAAAACGTAATGAAATTAACTTAATTCCCTTCAAAGGTTTAAATTTTTTCGTTTTCTATTCGCAGATGAAAAATTATTTAAAAAATGTAAATTTTAGAAATTTACACAATTTTAATTTTCAGATGTTATTCCTTATTATCGTTTTCTCTAAAAGGAAAACATTTTACTTTCCTTTTACTTTGCAAAATCGATCAAACCAGTAACGTTTCGTCAGGTAACAGCCAGATTCAGGAAAAGAAAAGCGAAGTGCATTTTTTTTAGACTATAGATAAAGATAGATGATGAAAAGCAGAATAATTTCCTAAAAACATGTTAAAATCTTGTCGAATATGAATCGGTATGTATATAGATATGTAAGAAAAATGAATAAAATGTTCCATTTCTTTCTTCTTTTATTCAAACTGGAAAAATCCCATCTTCTTCTCTTATCATATTGAAGGCGAATATCGATATTTAAGTATTCCTGAGGAAAATATTTTATTTTTTAATGATTTTTACTTAATTTTTCTAAAAAAGAATACAAAAAATATAAATAACTAATACAATAGGGAAAAAAGTATTCTTTGCATGTGGAGACAGTTCAGGTTTTCCATTCATATTTGTCATTCGTGATCATTTTGTCTAGATACCTTTAAAACTCTGAAAAAACTAGAGTCAAAGGAAACAGAAATAATTTAATAGAAACCAAAATGAATGATAAAGTGGTTTTTTGCAAATATATACAGAAAAGAATGAAAGAAATGTTCATATGCGATTTATTCTAACTTACATATTAACGCAGATATGCGCATGACCTATAACTAAAAACAATTACCAATGGAGGAAGGAAAACCCTCTCCTTTTATAATTTATTCAACTATCTTTTAAAAATGCTGTGATCGTTAGGGTCTTATGGCTTACTTAAGAAGTTAATATAAAATTCACATTATTTAGTAACTAGAGCAAAAGTTTAATACTTATCGGACACTAATTTAAGCGTCGCTTATAATGTTATGCTACAACTTTTTCTTCGCTTAAACTTTTAAACAATACCTATTTTAGAAAATTATAGTTCTTAGAATATGAAAAATCAATTATACTTATGGAATACCATCATCTTTATTTTTATACTTCTCGAAAACAATTGTTAGTATCCTTTTCTTCAATAGCTGAAAATGAAAAAGTAAAAATATTTTCACAAATAAAAATCTTAAAAAATATATCCATATCAATATTTTATATTCTTTTGCACATTTGAAAATAGAAAATAAATATAATCTTGCTTATTTACTTTTATTTTAACTAAAAATATTTTATTTTATTTTATTCAAAATATTATTACATCTTATTTTCTTTCTAGAATAACAGAAAATAAATATCAATTTCAATTAAAAAATATTTTATTATTATGGCAATTAAACTATTTTAAGTATTAAAGAAATATTTCACTAAGAATAAATACATGTTTAAGTGGCTTCATTTCATAATTTGTATGCGATCTTTATTATTTAAATTTTAAATAAATTATATAAAGAAAAAGATTTTAAAATATAGCAAAAGAATCATTCATGTGAATTGAGATTTCGGGGTATATAATTATTGAAGCGCTTATTTGATATATATGTATTGTTTATGTTTCGTTTGAAATGAAATAAAATGAAATGTGTTTCGTTTGTCGCAAATAAATTTATTTATAAATCTTTCTTAAGTGTCTAATATTTAAAAAGTAACTATTTTACTCATTTTTGATATATAACAAATATATAATACTCAAAATATAACAAAGGAAATATATATGTTAATGGATATTTTAGCGTATATAATAATTAAAGCGTGTATTCGATATAATATTTTTAATAAATCAAAATCAAACAAATTTTCTTTGGTCCTCAATCAATGTATTTATAAATCTTTTTACATGTCAAGTATTTAAAATGTAATTATGTTATTCATTTTTGTATTTCTGTTAATAACTATTTTACTCACCGACATGCAATCACTAATCTTTTTTTTTTCGATGTGCCCGTATAAAAACACAATAGAATCACCGATTTTACTTTCATGCTGGAAATATTTAGAAATCAAAACTAATTCAGTGCAGGAAATCACATTTTTCAGCCATCTCGTTTGACAAGTTCTCTTCAATAATTCGACAGTCTCAACTATGTCTCCACTCGGGGAAAAAAAACATGATGTTTTTACTCGAGTCAGTAATCTCGCATCCAGTGACAGTTCAACGCACAAATAGAGTTCGTTACATTTCACTCATGCCATTACAAAATATATATATTTCCATTTAGAATGCCTGAAATACGATATCGACTGAGAGGAATAAAAAGTAAGGGATAACTAATTTTCTCTTCAAAAGAATCCGATGCCTGCTGGTGGAAAGGTGGACGTAATCTAAAACTTCAGTAATCGTATTTTTGGCTTTGAGAAAGACGCCAACATGGAGTACGTTGTTGGAGCGGCAGATAACTTGTAAAACTGGCGAAAAAGAAATATTTCGGCAGCGGAGTATAACAGTTTAGCTTCTTGACAGGATTTATTTCTTTTTCTGTTTTTGCCTCGGGCATTTTTATTCTTTCCTGCAATGAAATGAGATTCCAATTTCCAGTTCTGACCATCTCGGATAAAAAGAAACTGTTCCTAGATCTGAGACTACATTTCGTTTACAATTTTGAGAGAAAAAAATTTCCATGGAATAAATATTTTATGACATGGCAATACCACTTTTAAGACTCCTGATGGTTTTGAAGATTAGTGTGTTTATTCTAGGTGGAAATATTGTATGTTGTAAAATCAATAACGTAACATTATCGTAAATTTGTGAAAAAATATATGAAAATTTTATACCGATATTCTGTTTAAGAATTGAAGAATTTTCCAATAATATTCTTTTTATCATGGCCAAGAAATATTGTCAAACTTCAAAATAAATTCCCTGATTTAAACTTCAATGAGATATTGATAATATTTTCACCATTCATGGTTATTTAAAGACCTTAATAATTTTGCAATATTTATCATTTCATTATTAATAAGTTATTGTATACATATTATTATATGAAAAAATTGTTTTAATTATTTTTTTTTATAAATTAAGAATGAATTAAGAGCATAATCATCTATGAAAAAAATTCTTTGAATTACCGCATTAATTAACATTTATTTTGGTAATTTCATTGGATTTTATAAATGCCAAATACTTAATTTTGATTGCAAATTCATTAAATTTTTTTCATTTAAATGATATATTCGTATTTACTTATTATGGAAATAATTTCACGTTAAATAACTTCAATGAAAAAAATAATTTTATATAAAACATTATAATTTAAAAATTTCCCTCAAACATTTCATAATTAAAATAAGCTAACAATTAATATAATATTAGAGGAAACACAAATTACTAACCAAAACATTTTTTAAATTATTTACCAAATTTTTTTTTAAATATTGCGATTTAAAAAAAATTACTAAATATTATAATTAGAAAATTACTTATATAAAAAAGTCAACAAGCTCAGATGTTTATAAGGAAATTTTAAAATTAGATCCTTAATAAAGAATATGCTGAAACTGAAATTATGAAAAATTACTGCGATTATTTATTTCAAAACTTTTATTAAAATTTTCATAGTATACATGATAGAAAAATAATATATCTCACTCTCTCTCCCTATGTCTATCCTATCTATCTATCTATCTATCTATCTATCTATATATATATATATATATATATATATATATATATATATATCACATTCTTATTCTTAATTCCTAAATTTTGATAACAATGAAATACTTTTTACATCCTTAAGAGATCATTTAACTGAAATATCTGATTATTATATACTTATTATCTTATTTTATTAAGAACAATTGCTTTTCAGAACGAGCATCATCCTGAAAACATTTATCATTTGAATTCAACATGTTGGAGCAAATATAACGATTTAGAAAATTATAAATAAATTAACATCGATATTTTTTTTCTTTAAAAATACTGGTTGAATTTGAAATAACTGCATTTGTATAAGCATGTTATAATTTGAGTCACACCAAATATCACAATAAATATTATAAAATATTGTTTATATTTCCAATATATTTTCTTAAAAAAGGTATGAAATATAATAAAATAATTTTTTTATTAATTTTTTAAGATAATGGAAAGCTTTTTTTTAAATTTTAGATAACATAGATTGTTATTATTTAATTTCATAATCCTTCTTATTTAAAATTTTATTCTTAATAATTTCAATCACCTAAGACAGTATTTAAAAAAAATTACAAGTGCAGCAAATGTATGAAAAAATTGCTCATTTTTTTTGTGCGTGTTGTTGTATTTTTTCTCTCCAATAGTTGATAATTTATTTTATCCTAATAACATTTCGTATTTAAAAAAGAATGCGATATTTTATAAGCTAAGCATGTCGTATTGTTTGCGAGTTAAATATACAGTTTAATAAAGGAGAATTGTTAATGTAAGAAAATAATAAGACGTAAAGTATCTACGGATTCATCAAATAAAACTTCCTCGCTCATAAATGGTACATTACAGTATTTCTTTGATAGAAAATTTTGAAAATAATATCATGAATTTCCCTAACAATTATCATATATATTTTTTTCTTTTTATATTTTTTTCTGATTAATAATTTATCTACTGAATAATAACATTTTAAATTTATCATAAAATACCTTTAAAGAATCATAAATGTCCATCCAAAAGAAATTAGGCAAATTTAAATTAAGAATTTGTGATTCATATATTTTATTGTTATGTAAATATTAATCAAATGTTTTGATCGTTTCATAAATTTTACTGGCATATTTTCAATTCAGTAATGATAGTAATCTTTCTCCACAGACTTTCATATGAATAAATATTGAGAGGAGTGAGTTTTTACAATTTTTAAAGCAAATGTAAAGTGGTATTTCTCTATACTGATAGCTGTTGATTTAATTTCAACATTTTATAATAAATATACAAAACTCAAAGCTGGTAATTTGTTTTGTATTAGTAACCTATTTGCGTAATTTAAGGAACCCATTAGAAAATGAGAAAATAATTCTAAAATTAATCAAAATAAATAAGATAGGAAAGCTTATGATACCTCCTGCTTTAAATCAGTAGTTTTATTAAATGGCATTTTACTTTTAATGTGAATCTCAGAGAACAGTAAACAAAATAAATATTTCCATATCCATGACAATCTATGGTCTATAAAATATCTCAACTGAACTCTTTCCCAGTGTCAATGCCAGAAATTCGTTTCATTCGTAATATCCGGAACATCCAAATGGCAATATTCTTTTCCTCCCTTTATTGATGCATTGTATGAAATTAGACTAGATGGGTCCCTCGACTCCAAAAGAAGAGGCTGGAAAGTCCTCCCTGAGATGTACTGTAGAAAGAGAAAGTCATAAGGGAGGAACATGAAGAAATATCGGTTGTTGAAAAGTTAATAGTCCTCCACCACCCCATGTCAGGCTATAATGAAAATAGACTTCTGGATTACTGTTTTTATATTTTAGTTCTAAGTTCCTTTCTTTTATTTCTTTTCAATTATTTTTCTTGGATGCTACAGTAGGAAAAAGTTAAGCTTAAAATGTCTGAACAAGTATCAAAAAAAACTTTTCGTACTTTCGTTTTTTTTTTTCCTTAACAGTGATAAACTCGTTTTCATTTTTAAAAATAATGTTTGCGTGTCTAAATATCTATATGATAATGTTTATATTATTTATTTAAGTCCAATTTGTTGACAAGCAAGTAAATCAAGATTTAGAAAAGAACCTAACATGCAATGACTAAATTATTTATAAAAAAATAATTCGTCATTTTATTTGAAATAGTATCAATTTTTCTTTCTGAAAGATAAAATAAGAAAAGTTTAAATTGGAAAATAGATTTTTTCTCATTGGATCCAAATAGTCGACTTTTTTCGATAAAGAATGTGTGGGTATGTTTAACTAAGAACTGGTTTTTTTGTCGTTGTTGTTATGTGTGTGTAAGCGTGTGTTACAGCAAAAGAATGATAAATCTTATCACAGACTAATGGTGATTTTATGATTTTGCATTCAAATCAAATGCGTGCAGTCAATCCATCAATATGATATAGGAATTGATATGATATCCAATCTTTGCCTGCCAGCATCCTGCCTAGAGATAGCACCTCTTCCCCGTGATCTGGGCGTCCCGTGTTCGTGCTCTGGTTCGTGCATGGTTGCTCTTTACCCTGTGTTCTATCTGTGAGGTGTATGAAAGAGCGCCCCCTTCCCCGTCAAAGGGGTAGTGCAAGTTAATATGAGTGTCATCTTCATATGAGATAAAGTCAGACTTCTACCCATGGGTGCACAGGGTTCTTTACCCTCAGAAGCTACTGCATCCCTCTTTCCCCTATATCTTACTTGGTTTGAATTGGAGTTCAGTCCAAGGGGGTTAAGCAACAAAACTCTTTGTATACTTTGATTGGGGGAATGGAGGACATTGCAGCTAAACACATTGTACAGCTTCTTTAGATCAGCTGAACAATTTCGTTTATCACATGATTGCAAAAATATTGATATCATCTAATATTAATATTTAAAACATAAAGAGTATTCTACGTAATGTATTAAATATTCAGCATTAAGATTTAAAAATGCATATTTCTTAGTATAAAAAGGTGAAACAATTTCCTCTAATAATGTTATTTAATCACTAACAATAAAACGAGTGCACTTTATTAAACATCATTTTATTCTTTGCACAAAAAAAAATTATCTATAAAATAAAGGAATTTTTTTTTTATTATAGGAAAATATATCCCTCTTTTAATTTATAAATTATGTATTCACATCATATAGTTAGATATTTCAAGTTCCAAGATAAATGTTTGCTTGAACCTCCATATAAAGTTTCTCGATTTTGTTTTTCGGAAAAACATTGTACATTTAGATTTAATTTATTAAATAAATGCAAGAATAAAAAAAAACATATTTTTTTAATTCAAGGAAAAGTTTCATCAAAGCGTAAATAATAGAATTCATAAATAAATAATATTTTCGTAGAGTTTATTTTTTAAACAAGAATAAGAAATAAACTCGAGTTGGCACTATAATATTATTCTATCTAGGAACTTGAAAGAAAATGAAATAGTAAAGATGATCTGTTATTTTTCAAAATTAAAAAAAATTTAGAACACCTATTAATTATTTTTGTTTTCAAAAAGCTAAAATAAAAAATATATATATGTTGATCTTATTCTGCTATATTGTAAGAAATTTCATTAGAAGTTATTAAAGATGTTTTTCTTACTTTTCGTTTTTTTGGATACTTTATAGAATATTTTGATTAAATAAAAATAATATTAATTTCAAGGCTATAATTTCAGGTTTAATCAGCGCAACAAATAGACCTGAAATAAGAAACGTATAATATTTTACTTTCCGATATGTGAAATATAATAATCGTCAATGCATTCATCTACGAGAATTTTGTATTTATATTTATATTCAGTGAAAATCAATGAAAAATGTGTATTTTTTCAGAAGCTTCTCAAGTTGATTAAAGTAAGGTACCAGATAAATTATGTTTCTAAAACATAAATTGTTTAGTGCTTTTTTAATTAAGTTATTTATATTCAACTTTTTTAATTGAGCCATTAATGTTTTTTTTTATTTATGTCAATCAAAAAAATTGAAATGATCTCAAATAAATGGTATCGGTCCAAATACCATCAAAAACACTTTTCAGATAATAATATACTCTTATTAGAAATAAATGTTCAGCTCTCCCTGTTTGTTATATTTCGGTTTGTTATGTTAAGAATGGATAAAATATTTGAAACAACAGGAATTCTTATTTGCAACCAGGCCGAGGATGTAAAGGTATCAATCAGGAACAAGTTGAAGAAGTTGCAACTGCCATAATGGATCAGACGAGAGCTAATAAGCAGGATACCAGCAGTACACGTTCAATATCACGACAAAGAGACATTGCCGTTCTCGTTGGTGCAGAAGATATTGCGTAAGTTCCGGAAATTTTATCTGTGTAAGATAGCACCCATTAACTGATAACACTGATCTTGAAACGTGGAAATTTCTGGTTGTGGAGCTACTTGAAAGGCGTTCTGTATCAAGGATATGTTCCTGACATTCCTACTTTAAAAAATTAAATAGCGTTACATGTCAGACGAATAAATGTCGCTATGCTGCGAGTCACCGCCGAAAACCTCGAGCCCCGCATGCAATTATTGGAACATCAAGTTAGTGGTCACCTTGAGCCAAATTTGTAAGTTGCTATAATAAACGTTTTTCCATTGGTATTTGGCGTGTGACTATTTACTGTATCCATTGGCAGTTATGCATTCTTTTTTCACACATTATGCGCTTGCAGCGCTAGGATTTCCCTTATCGGCGTTTTTTGGTGCTATTTTTTTTTATAAACCGGAACCGCATACTTTAATATATACGGTGGCCAAATTTTGTTATATTTCATCCAGTAGATGATATGCTATAGGGATTAGAACACCTCCTGTTATTTCTTGATCACCTGTTTGTACTTTTGTTCCTTTGGGAATTACGACAAAAGAGTACTAAAACAAGCAATTGGAATAGAAAATAATGTTTTTTCGTCAGCAATTTCATATTTTAGGGAATTAAGAGTTTCCCCCTCATTGGTCATTTTAGGGGTTTATAATTCAATAGCTAATTTATTTTAGTCCATGTAATTATAAATTGGATAAAGGTAATTCTCCCATTTATCATTTGTACTTAGAAAATCAAAGCTAAACCAAAGCACATGGACTTGGAATCATTTCTAAAATATATATTTTAAAATGCATCCCTTTTCTCGAATTATAGCAGAGAAAATGTAAGTGTTGCGTTGTTCGAAATAATTTTTTCCTTTGTAAATAAACTGTTTCGAAAAAGATTACAGTTGTCGTTGTTTATCACAGCAATCTGTTGATATTTCTACAATCAGGAATAAGAATCGTAATTTCTAAGATAGGATTGGTATCATTCTATTAGTAACCTATTGTAAATTTAATTCATTATTTTTTTTTTCAAAAATGTGATTTTTACGAAACGACTATAATTTTAATTTAAAAATAATATTTCAATTGCTTGTAATAAGCAGTCACTCTTTTCATAAATATCTGTTTTAAAAGTTGACAAGATGAGGTGAAAATTTAAAATAAATAAAATGCGCTTCATTAAAAATATATTGACAATAACAGTAGAAGTATTATTAGTTTTAAAATAAACAGATTCAAGGAAAATATATATTTCTAAAGTACATTTACTTTTCCTAGGCAGATTTTCTCAACTTTATTCTGTGATATCATCGATGGCATTTCTGAAACTACACAATTAGTTACAAATTATTGTTTATCACTTTTTACGTCTATTTAATTTGCATTTCATTTTACATGTAGCGTCCAATATTTTTTGTCTCATTTATTATAAAGTTCCTGTATTTGTTTATTATTATTTATTATTTGTAATTAGATGACTTTTATCCTGCTTTTTTATAATTATCCTTTAAAAGATATAATTATATTAATATACAATATTTTCAGTCAAAAATTTATATTTATAAATGGTTATCAAAATAAAGGAAATACCACAAACGAATATAAAACTCTTTATTGATACGACGTAAAGAAACTTTTGGGATGTAATGCAGCTTTGATGCACCTTAAAACCAAGTCATAGAAGTGCCGATTAGTGTTTAGAGGAGTATTTCACCATTCTTCATGGAGATATTGTGACAATTCTGAAATAAATGCCAGTGGATGATATCGATTCTTGACTGAACGATTTAAAATATACCATAACTGTCCGATTTTATTGAGTTCAAAAGGTTGTGTGGACCAAGGTAGATATTTTACTTTATCAATGTGCTCATTAAACCAAGTTTGACCCTATGAATAAATACAAGCATTATTATCTTGAAAAAATTCCATCCTGCAGAAAACAGATTTTGAATTATAGAAAGAACTTGGTCATCCCCGTGATCCTTTCTTTCAGGGTTACAATCTGGCCTGCAAAAATATGACATGGCTGCCCATATCCTGATAAATCCATCTCTATCCCTGACAAATGGAAGTACACAATCAGGATCATACGCTTATGCAGGTGTCTGCTAAGCACATACCAAAAGTGTGAAAAATGATTCACTTGACCCTGCACAATTTCCATGTTTTATTTCATATACTAAGCAAATATTTAATATTACATCCTCGACATGATTATTAATACATATCATCAATATTTAATAATTCATGGCTTCCCATTTATTCAAAACACTATGTTACGTATAATATATATAATATATTATAAAATTTATATGGTTATGTAATATATTTTTCTATGGATAATGAAAAATATATTAGAATAGTAAAATTTAATTTTATTTTATTTGTGCAATATAAATATTTTATCCATATTTAAGTAAAACTTATCAGTTATTATCATTTAATGTTTTTATATTAATATTAAAAGTCAAGAATCAAATTATGAATCAATTTCAAACTAATAAGAAAATTCTGAATTAGCATATTTAAAACAACAATCCATACTTAGTATGTCACATAAAATGAAAACTCAAGAACTAATTTCCCGATTTTATAGAGTAAAAATATGTATTAAATGGATACATATTTTCTAGCTTTTTTGAAATTAATATATATGAAAATAATTCAAGTAAAATCACAAATCCTCTTATATTCTCGAAACATGAGAGATAATTTATAAGCAAAGGGCTATATCTTTTTACAACAGAAGTAAACTCAAATAAATTACTAGTAAAATCCGAACTCAACACGATAAAACACAGAATTCTCAGTTCTTATTCTAACTTTCATAAAATAAACTTTCGAACTCTAGAAAAGAATATGCCGAGAATCGTTTGTTCATTTGTACTGTCAACATATCGAAAATAGGATTTTCAAGCCTTCTAGTCGAGAATTATTCATCCAGGCATTCACAGCTAGTGTCGCATCGTAGATGTCGCGTATGTTCTTCAAGAATTCACATTTTTCTGATAGAAAGCAAATAATAACAGTGAAAAGAAGATTTAAAAAGAAAAATTTAAATCTGGCTCAATTTGAGTCGTAACATGAGTAAATAAATACGAACGATGAACAAACAGTTCCAGTTCTTGCCTTTTATTCGAAGGAAAAAGAACTTTCTCTCTTTCTTATCTTGTCGATTGCAGGCTTCCTTGCTACAACACTCAAGAAAATTTTTATTTATTTTTCATTTTTCTTTACAAATTTTATGTGAAGAAATGCAGGAAAATATCAATAACTAATGCAAATGCAACAGAATACCGTTTGCATAAATAGACAGTTACAGTCTACATTTCGTATTTGGTATTCATGAAAAATTCCGTTTCTGTTTTTGGAATGTGGATGTTAAGTTTTTCTTCTTCTTTTAGTGTTTGCTCTTACATACCTCATATAGCACGTTTCTCTTATCCTACTTTTAATGTTTTTTCCTCATATAATATATATCCTTTTTTCTTTTGTATATTAATATAATATAATTAAGCCTTAAACTCCCCGCAGAATGCATTTAAAACTGTATTAATCATTGACGAAATGAAATCTTCCTTTGAATATTATTCAAGTTAGGTAATACAATAAAAATTTGATTTTCGACGTAAATAATAATTTTTTTTATTTAATATTCTTAATGTTGAACACTTTTTTTTTATAAAATCATTAGAATGTTGTTCAAGTCCAAGTTTTAAATAATTAAACAGATTTTTATATTTGCACTTACTTATGTTTCCATAAAACTTAAAAAAACTTATGTTTCAATAAACCTCACATCTTCAAATGCTATGCTCTCAAATTCTAATCCTTAGTAGAATGTTCTTACAAAATCTTTTCTAAATTAAAATCTAAGACATATATTTTTTGTTGAAATTTGGTATAATAATTTATCAATGTCTTCTACTGTTCTTGAACTCGAGAATAAATAATATATTCACTTATAGATACAGTATAGATGATTTATTATTTCATAATGCTAAAAAATGGAATTTATCAGTTGAACCCCAATATATAAGGATGAAATATAAATACATTTTTATTTTTTAGTTAAGGTAATATAGCTATAGAAAATAATTTGATAAACTTCTAAAATAAAACATTTTGCTCCATACCTCTTTTTAGCAAAAGCAATAAATGTTTTAAGATAAAAATTCGATTTTGAGCGAAAATAAGGAAATTAATTATATTTAACATTCTGAGTGTTTGAATACTTTTC
The DNA here is from genome assembly GCA_026543865.1 of Argiope aurantia. Taxonomy (NCBI): domain Eukaryota; kingdom Metazoa; phylum Arthropoda; class Arachnida; order Araneae; family Araneidae; genus Argiope; species Argiope aurantia. Next base: position 374,237 of record JAPMOR010054603.1, on the reverse strand, counting down.
TATATAAAACCGTTTAAATTTTGTTTCTAAGTCCAGGTTTCTTTAAAAAGTTTTTAAGCCTTTTTTAGCAAAAGAATTTTTTTTTTTTTTACGACAAAAATTCGATTTTGGCCAAAAATAAGGAAACGGTTTATTTGTAAAACTTTACGCTAATCATTTCATAAGCTTCTAAACTAAAGCTTTTTTGCTTTATACATCTTTATATTTAAAAAAATCATTTTTTTCAATTAAAAAAATAGTAATTTAATTGATATATTTTGTTTTTATATTCAATCTTTTTAATACGAAATTTCAGAAATATAGTTATGTTAGAGCATTTTTCAAAAAAAAAATCACCTTGAACTCAGTGAGATCTTATTAATTACTAAGTAATGTTTTACAAAAAAAACCCTTGAAAGTCAAATTTGAAGGTGCTTTAAAGTCTTCATTTAATCGGTATTTTAAGATTGCCGAAAGTCATTGGTCATTGGAGTTATACCAAGAAGAATTATTGCCTCAGAGTTAATTTTCCCCCTTTAAAAATAAAATGAAGACTGATTGAACCGATTTTGTCAAACACCTAATTCAATTTCTTAAGAAACAAATATAAAAATTTAAATTTTATTTGGAAAATACTCATGAATTTTTGTTCAAGTCAATGCATCTCTAATAATGAAATATATAAGCTATGTTATATTTTTACTCTCTTATCTGCTGTTGTTACATGGAGATATGAGCTCTTATACATAGCATTTTAACTGTTGCTATCCCATTTTATGGCTTGAAGAGAAGCATATCAGTATCTAAAAGGAAATGAAGAATCTTAAACAGTATCATAGATTCGTCTGTATTGATTCTTCAGTAACCTGAGGCAATTGACTTCAACTCTATATTAAAGTGGAAGTTTTTTGCTTTATCATTATGATAAAATCCTCTGAAGAGTACTAGTTGGAATTTCCTTTGAAGTATCCCTTTAGTTACACCGAAACGGAAAATTTAGAGCATCTAAATAATTCAAAAAGGTGCAAAATGATGATGTAAAAAAAGGAACTTTGGAAAATCAGAACATCCATAAGTTGAAAATTCCTGATATGAAAAGGAGCTTAGAAGATTTTAAAGTAATAACATTTAAAAAAAGAAATATTTTAACTCAATCTGATAATCTAGTCACACTTCTTTAAAACAATTATATTATCTAACAATATATCACGGTTGAATGTTTAACAATTTTATAAGACTTTCATATGTAATTTGACACAAAATATTCCATTTAAATCCGAAATTATTTTTTCCTCTATTAGATTATAATATTATCTTCTAATTCTAGGTATCAATTGAAATACAAACTACATTAGTAATTACAGCAATAAACTACATTAGCAATAAACAGAATGCTGATAAACAAATTCATTTTTGAGAAATAAATTTTATATATTTAATTTTATTAAATATGATTTAATCCTTAAATCGTTATTCTTATAATTTATTTGCTGATACTCAGAGCTCAATTTTTTAGTAATTATTGAATGAGAAGCAATGCCATATATTCTAGAAATTAAATAACTTGAATCTTCAACTCCAAGGAGAAAATACACATATGTTGGATACGAATGATAAAGTTAATGATTTTTGTAGAAAATAGGAATTGTGAAGCAGAAATTTAAAGCAAAAAAACCTAAGAATGTTTGCAAATGTGGATGATTGTACTAAAACTTACAAGGCTGACGAAGAACATGTAAAACTTGTTTTTGTAAAGACTGAAAATCATTTAGCCATATTGGCAAATAATTTTAAAAAGTATTTTCTTGCTGACGACAAACTGATAGCAAGTTACGAGTGACTTAGGGATCCATTTCATAAGACTCCTGAAGGACTCTCAATTAATGAGAAAGAAAAATTCATAGACTTCACGACAAGTGGCGAAAGAAACTAAAGATTATTAAGACAAGAAACTAAAAGATTATTTAGTTATAAATCACTATTTGAATTTTGGGCAGGAGTAGAGGATGATTTTTCTGCACTAAAAACAAAGACATTTTGCATTCTATTACCATTTTCAACATCCTACCTTTGTGAAATTATATTTTCTGCTGTACCTTCTTTGAAGACAAAATATAGATCTCGGCAGGACTGAGAGTTGCTATTTCTAATATTTAGCCTTCCTTCGAAAAACTTTTCTCTGCAAGACAGATCCCAGGAAGTCACTAATAATTATTAAATTTGTTTTTATTTAGTATGTTTTGATTAAGTAAGTTTTGATTTAGTAAGTTGTTTTAATTTGATAAGTAATTAAATATGTCGAAATGTATTTTTTTCTCTGTGTATGCGTGCCTTTCTTTCAATCAGTTAATCAATTTTCAAATAATATTTTCTCTTGGATATTCTCCTCCCCCCTCTAGTATGCTGGCGCCACCCTAGGGGGCGCGCCCCGCAGGTTGAGAATCGCTGTTCTGTGTAATTTGAATGGTATATCTCCTTTGATACAGCATATGCATTGATTTAATTCTTCGAAAATAGTATCTAGTATCTCCCCCTTCTTTAATTCCTTTAAATTTGAGATATATGTGTTATTGCAAAAAATAATTTGTTTCAAAATTTCTTGCCTATTTTTAAAGTTTATGAAATGACTTTTGAAACTCCCTGTATAATGTTAACATCGTAGATCTATTTTAATATGATACCTTAATGAATGCATCTGAATTTTCATAAAACATAAATAAAAAATAATCGATTCGATTACTTATATTATTATAGAAATTTAAATAATACAATTTTTACGATGATTGTACAATAAAATATAGCAACTAAATACAACTTTACCTCTCAAGAATGCTTTCACGTATAAAATTCCCCAAAATTGAAAAAAAAAATCTTATCCTGGATTATTTGATCGTTACAGATAAAAATGAAGAGAAAATTTCCAGGATTTGTAACCAACTTTTTGTAAGGCAATGCCCAGAGCTACCTTAACCCTTGCCATCTTTTCTTTCAAGGAAATAAGTCATAATGGCAACTAATTTATTTCGAAGATCAATACAAGAATGAAAATTCGAAAATCAATATAAATTTTATTGATTAATATTTACTTTTGGAAAGGGTTTATAATTTTCTTAATAGAATATTGTTGCACAAGCAATCTAGCAAAAATCCGAAAAAGAACTGCAGTGAATTGAGTACTCAGTGATGTGTATTGATCGGCAGCAAGGTGTATCGTGATGACTTGAAAATGGCGGTAACGTATGCTGTGTTGTGGTGTCTTTTGTGTTCATGTTTTGTGCTTCTGTCAAATAAAGCAACTATTTTAAATGATGTGTCTGCTGGAACTGATTCAAAGTGCTAGAGCAGCTGGTAGCTGCTAAGAATCTTTACATAACAGATATCGAATTAATTTAATACATTGAATTTAAGAAAAAGATTATTTTTTTTAAATCTTTGCATTTGATTTTTGAGTTTTTTATTTTTCGTTATTCTGATTTTATTTATCTACTGTAAATATTTGGCAAATTATTCCTTTAGAAATAAAGTCAATTATCTATTTGAGTATCTATTATTTTCTTAAACAGAACTGTATAAAACAGTATTGTAGATTATTTCTAATTCCAACACAATGATGTTCTTTAACTCTCTTTGGGAATAAATTATTCTCTTACAATTTGAATTTCATTTTGCAGTTTGCAAAATTGCACGTCATTTATTTCAGTGATTTCTAGTTTAAAAAACGAATTTATAAATAAATTATAAAAATAAATTAGAAATATGTTTGTCTTTTTATAAAAAGGATGAGCTTATAAAACACAAAGTAAATTTTACTATAATAAAGACTACAGAATATAAAAATTATTAATCATCCTTTCTCAAAAGTTTAATGATTAATATGTCGTGATGAGAAAAATTAATATTAATCCTAAAAATAAAAAGCTTTATTAATGCAATATGGCCTTAAGAGCAGTTCAGATAGTTAAAGGATTAAATACGAATTTTGCAACTTAAAACACCAATGCACTTTTAAATGTACGTTATTGCTCATAAGAAATTATTGAATAAGAATTATTTGAAATTACGATTTTTAATATACTTTCAAAAAGAAGCAACAAGATCTGAACAGTAATTTTATATTATTCCAATATTAATTTGATATCAAAATCAAAACAATATATATATA
>JAPMOR010054603.1:356069-369696 GCA_026543865.1 Argiope aurantia | reverse complement strand
CATTATTAAAATCAAAGTCAATTATTACACATTCATCTGTAAATTCTTAAAATTATATTTTCTAAATTTAATTTTAAAATTTTATTTATAAAGTTATTATATATAAGTTTTATGTAATTATTAATTATATTATGTTTTCTAATATATATATGTATATATATATGAAGACAGGAAGTTAAAAAATTAATATGTAGTCTTTATTCTATCTGAGACGCGCAAACTTTTTCTTATGATAAATTAGATTTGGGCTTGAGTAGGAAATTTTCTTTCAGAAATTATCTGAAATCACTTTGGTTCTAAAAATTTATCATTGATACAACGTTTATACTAGTATAAATAAAGAGACTAATAAACTACAGATGGCTCATAAATTAGCCTATTAAAGTTACATAGATGTTTTTTTTAAAAAGTGCTATGAAAGGGAATATTGCATTTTTGAATATCTTTCTTTCTTTGTCCATATGTTAAAAAGTTATAATGGAAGTTGGTGTAGATATTATTCATATATTTTAAACCCATTTTATCATTAGTATTCTTTGGAAGAAAATAAAAAGTAAGGAAACTACAAAGTATTTATTTAACTTCATAAATTGAATGCAATTTGCTTCTTTTTGATTCTATTTTAGACTTTTATCAGGTTGATAGAATACTTGTTATCGAAACTTCTAAAAACTTAAGCGAAAAACTGATTGATAATCTGATCTGCCTAGTTCATTGCAATAGTTAATAACAAGAGATACTTTCATCAAAATTAAAATATTTTTTAAAACCAATTATGATGTTAAGAAATTCTCTGATATATGTGCCAAATTAATCTACTGCAACTCTGACGAAGTATCCGATACTTTATAATAGGAGAAAGATTTATATCTTCTTAATAAATTTTTTTTATTAATGACTGTGCTCCTGAAGTCTTTGTTTCGCGTAACAAAGTTTACAGCCTTTTCCTTGAAGGAACAAACGCATTCCCAATTACTCTGAGAGAAAGCACTTATCAGTTTTATCTTTCCATGATCTGACTTTCTGCCCCGATTTCAAGGATATGTCGAATTGGGAATAATTAATTTCCGCTTATCATAATGTCTGCCACTTAATTTGAATGATCGTTAGAGGACTTGGTAATCTCTTTCTTAATGAAGCGAAATTAATTGATAAAGTTTGAGGAAAGCTCCCTTACCAATAAGCTGCAGCAGAAACAGATGGAAATAGTGAAATTCTGGAGTAGTACAGCCAAAAATGGATGCCGAGACTAATCAGAGTTTATGGATGCCAATTTAAATTATCTGTTTATTACTTGCATTTATTCATGAAGGAGGAGGGGTTATGTCAAAGAAAGTTATTTGGCATCATTTGTTTCATTACTGTGAAATATGATGGAATTATATACTATTATACATAATTCCATAGTATTTGGATATTGAAAGAATTATTTATTTGGAACTTACGGACCAGTTCTGTTCACCCAAATTCTGAATGTCGATATTTGGTACACAGTATGGTTTTTGTAACCCGCCTATTTGTAGCTCATAATATTTTCTTTGGTTTTCATTTAAACCAAGGTAGAACGAATATATACTATGGTGGAATTATTTTGGACAGAAAAACAGTATATTCACAAGAACTGCTCAAGACACTATATCGGAAATACAATAATATTTTTGAAAAATATTTTAAGCCTAACTCACATATGTATTTGTTCATGTAAGCACATTAAATTCAATAAATGATAATATCTAATTGTCAGCATTCCTGTGCTTTCACTGGAAACTGCACAACAAACAAGATTTAGTGTTTGTAGAGGTATATTACATCTTGTAATTTAATAAGCATATCTTCAAACAACGAATGTTGTAATCTGCATGATTAACATGCATCGATTTCTTCCACATAGGATACATTATGATCAGGATCTGTGTCTACTAAGATCAGGATTAAATTTCATTTAATCCTTTTGTTATTATTATTATTTCACCAAGAAAAAAGTCCGCATAAGATGGATTCTAGTCAAAGAGCACTCTATCGTTGCTGATAAGAGCTATCATTAGAATGTGAAAAATCAAAATATTTTTTTAGGTAATGCGATTTCAAGTACGAATCAGAAAATTCAATGGCCCATTATCGGAAAGTTTCACCTGTCCTTGAAAGTTTAAAAAAAATCAGATGTTTCTTCAAGAAAAGAATTTAGACAGATTGATCTCGATAAAATCCATGCTGTCATAGAATGTTTAAATTTTGCAGAGCGATATTCATGAGCTATCTTTAGTCCATGATTATATGGCGTCAAATTTTATGGAATGTGAAATGTTTAAGATTTTCTTGGTAGTGTATGAAGAAGAACAAATGCTTATAGAAATGAAAGATTACCTGAATAAATAGTTTATTTTTCTGGAAAACTCTGTGAAAATTTTCACGTGTTTTTTTTCAATGCTACTATTGCTACTTTCAAAACATTATTACTGTTATTCAGTTTTGTCAGAAAACAGAAGCTATTTTTGAATTCAGATAAAAATCACGAATTCATTTAAATCTACGAACTAGTTTTCTTCCAGAAAAACAGAAATATACTTTTGAGTAGGATACAGAAAATTAGAAGTGGGGCTTCCTACACATATTTCCAATATCTTTCCATATTTCATCCCATCATTTCCATATCTTGAATCTAATATTGGCATTGGCAGAAGATATTTCATAAAATTGCCTCAGATTTTTAATAATGTAAAAAGCGGCATTGTTTACAGACTAAATTTTGTAAACTTTTAGTTTGCAATTTAAATTGACCAAATCACTATTTTATTTTACTGGCATAAATAACTTAAATTAAATTATCATAATTAAATATTTATATCATCTTAAATGATCTATTTCACTTTAAATTTTTTTCGTATATTCAACTCGTCCACTTATGCTTTTATATGTATCATCAGATAAGTCAGTAATTAAATAACTAAGGCAAAGTATTTACTCATTAAAGCATTGCAAAAGCAATATATATATATACTCACAGTTTTTACTATTGTTAAATGCTGATCATATTTCCTGCTTTTAGTCAGAGGATTGAAAATGCAACTTTATTAAGTAAAATTTAAATATTTTATATTAAATAGAACACATTTTTACATTACGATCCACATATTAGAGCGATTTACCAATAAAAGGATAAACATTGTATTATCCAATAGATAGTACGAATCATAATATAGAAAACATGTGTCATCGAAATACACCAAAGTGTGAATTTTTTTAAGGTCAATACATCTCCGATAATATAACCCTTCTGAAGTAGTGAACTTTGTTTGCCTAAGAATCAAATTCATGAAATCCACCTCTAAATTGCCCTTGTACTGCTTTAAAATAAGATATTTAACTAAATTAAATTAGTATTTTATTGAACGCTTAAATATTAAAACCTTTTCCAGTACCTAATTCTTTTTTAATCACATCAGGCATAAATGATCAAAGCGATAAGTGTAAATTGCACATATCCAAGCAATTAAGGTTCATAACCAACTTCATTTCATGAATGAATTTCAAAAAAAAATAATAAAAAAACATTCTTAATAATTACCTTCTCAACATATTGAAGGAACAGTTGGCCACCAAAATCAGACGATTACATGGCCGCAACTAGGGTTTCTCTTACATCAGCAATCAATACCTTTTTCGGGATCCCGTGAGTGTCTTGATCTATTTTCAGAAGAGAGAAAAGTAAAAGACCAGAAGGTAATAAAAGAGAAACAGAACAACCGATGTAACATGGAATAAGCATTTGGAAGAGAAGAAAGGTGGCTATTCCGAGTATTATCAGATTGATATATTGCATTAAGCATACACTGTAGGGATTATTTTTATCTTCTATATTTTCGACTCGAATGGGTTTTATGAATAGCTTTTCCAGAAAGAGACATATATTTTTAAACTCTCATCTTTAAAATTCATAGAAACTGTGTTTGCAAAAATTGATTGATAAAGAATTTAAATTTTATATAATACAGGTCAGAATAAAGAATAATTGAGTAAAAATAACTCTACAGTGGTCAGATATATCTCAGATCAACTAAGGGAAGATAATCAAATACAAAGGGTTTACTAATGCATAATTCGAATAAATTACCCGTAGAGTAAAACCGTTGCTTTAGCACATAATCTGTAAACAAAATTTTGATTTGCTCTGAAATCAGTTACTGAAAAATTATATTTTAAGCAATATAATTAAATGGTTTTATTTAAAAAAATATTGTTTCATTGAATAGTTTGTAAAAGAAATTTCTACAAATTTCACGATTTCCAGGCAATTTCTTGTTGTTTTATATACAAAAAAATCTTACTTGTAAAATTAAAATCGTACCGAAGTACGTATAGATTGCCACTATATTAAGATCTAATGTAAAAATATTTTCTATCTTTAAATCTATATATATATATTAGGGTGGAACGAAAAAGATGCCTTTTGGCATAGATAAGATTAAAAAAAATCATTAAAAATATTAGAGTACATCTTGAGGGGCCACAAGAACGTTGAAGTTTCATAAAAACACACTTTTTGCAACTTTTTAAGGATTTTTCGTTGCCTCGATTATGAAATAAAAAGGTTCATTAAGCAATGTCACATAATAAAAGTGTACAATCAGTTTTACTACTGCACTGGCATGGCACTGAGGCGTCACCGGAACGGTTGTTATTGAAGTAAGGTGTCTTCATTCGGTGAGATGGACAGAGCTGGTTTCAAATCAATAACTTTGTCAAGTTCAGTTGAGTTGAGTTGGCGTCTCCCCTCCGTCTATTGTGCAACTGATTTGTTAGTTTGTGCTTGTGTGCTCTGCTGTAAGTAAAAATTACTCAACCTAAATAGGTGAAGACAAGACAAATATCGGAGTGTTCTATTTTTGGGAAATTTAGTGATCTGCTTGAAGTTGAAAACACTACTGACGAATCTAGTGCTACTGTTATACTAGACATAACCTCAAAATTGCTTCAGAGAATGATCCTTATGTAAACGAAATATGTGACACTTTAGATTCCATAACAGAACAAATATGTTAAAGAGCTTCTATTCCCGTTGTTTCTAGCAAACGAATTTCACAAATGATAAAAGTTTATCATGCTAAATACATTAATTTATTAAAATTTTAAAGCAGAAAATGATCAGATGAGTTTAATTTCAATCTGGCAGAAATTAGAGAAGAAGCTAGAGGAATTTAAAAAAAGAGCCAGTTATGGAATAAAAGGTTAAAAATGATCATTGCTCTAACAGGAAAATGGTTATAAGTAATATTGATATTGCTACTACAAGCGCTTTGAGGAAGAAAGAAGCAAGAAAGAGTAAAGAACTACAGAGATTAAATTTAATCATGAAAAAATCAGGCAAAAAATACTAGCGCATCAGAAACGATTACTGGCGATAGTAACAAAGCTGAAGAACAACAGTTTTCTTTACAAAAAGAGGCAAATCAACCACATCCATCAAATAGACAAGAAAAGATATAACTACCAAGTTCCTTGCCGTTTAATATTAGGTTAAAACTTTATACAGAAGGCATCTGAAGCTGAACTAAATAGTATAGGTGACTCGGTTAACGACTTTCCCGGGCTTCCTTGTCACATGTAAGCTGTGGAATTGTGAGATTGATGGTCGCATCGGCTCAAAATGTCTGTGGTTCAATTGCAAGAGAAAGATACATAAGAGCAAAAATTGACTGACGTGTTATTCACACGTCAGTCAATTATTAAACTATTTTAATTATTAAACTATTTTTATAGTTAAATTGCCAAAATTTAACTATAAAAATAGTTTAAAGTGTCAGTGAAGTAGAAAGAAATATTATGCAACTGTAACATTTACAATCATTAAGAATACAGAAGTAAATGCGCAAAATTCTACATAAACAATATTTTTTTATTATTATACATTGCAATTAATAATTTGCTCCAAATGTAATGCTTATATTTGTATTTAAATTCATCTTTTGTGACATTGTATGAACGAAAAATTCATAAAAATATTTTATCAAAGCTTTTCAATCTTTTTACAAAATGTAAGGTCTTTTTGGCACCTCGAAATAATATTGTATTGCAACTAGAATTTTTTAAAAATTCTTTTTTGAACCTAAAAGCTAATTTGTCACCACTATTGCCAAACTAAAATCTAAGAAAAAATTTTAAAGGCCCTTTTTAAAAAATTTTTATTTTTTTTACAAATTTTAAGCTCTTTGTGGCACTTCAAAATAATGTAATATTGCAACGAAATTTTTTAATACTGTTTTTTAAAGCTAAAAGGCGATTTTTTTCGCACTGTTACCAAATTAAAATCTAAGAAAAATTTTTAAAGGCCCTTTTTAAAAATTTCCATTTTTTCGATTTTTTTTATAAATTTAAAACTTTTTGCGGGATCTCAAGATAATGTAATATTGCAACCAAAATTTTTTAATATCGTTTTTCAACCTAAAAGGAAACTTTTCCGCACTATTGCCAAACAAAAATCTGAGAAAAATTTTTAAAGGCCCTTTTTAAATATTTCCATTTTTTTTTTTTTTTTTTTTTTTACAAATTTAAAGTTTTTTGCGGGACCTCAAGATAAAGTAATATTGCAACCAAATTTTTTAATATCGTTTTTCAACCTAAAAATCAACCTAAGGCCATTTTTATTCCACCCTAATATATAATGTTAAATGTATTAAAAATAAAATGGAGAATGGAAATATAAATTAACTATGATCAAAATGATATTTAGATAAAAATTTTTAATTTTGCAAACTTATCAAAAAAATTAATATATACTTAAGAATTATTATTGAAAAAGTTTAAAAAAGTTTTTCAGTTCTTAGGTAATAAAGCAAAGATACAGTAAGGTACGGTTACTTGCCCCAAAATGCATTTTACTATATATAAAATGGATGCAAATATATATCTGAAATACATTGACAATAAAATAAATTTCGACTATATATTCGGATCTAAAACTCAATAGTTGATGCATTTTGTAAATTGAAATTTTGAGAAAACAGTTTGTCTGGAAAGATTGCGAGTCCAAATTAATTTTCTTTAAAGAAACATGTCAACATGCACAATCTAATTTTGTTTCGAAGACATTTAATTTCCGAGTGCATTTATTGAAATTTTTTGTTCTTTTATTTCTGGTAGGGCATGGAAAATTTATGAACAATGCCCTGTTTGAAGAAAGTTTGGAATATATTTTCGAAAGTAACATTCATATAGAGATGATTCCAGTTTTTTTTTAACTTAAATATAATTTTTTATGCTTCATTACAAAATTACACATTAAACCCAAAAGCAGATACGAGTTACATCTGGGAGAGCCACAATGCACACATGTATGCTTTAATCAGCATATATGCTTTGTACTAGTAAATTTTTATACTTAAACAATATGTGATCACAAAATTTAGTGCTGTTATTTCTCCAATATTGGTGTTAAATATTTAAAGTATACTAATCCACACAGATCATATATCATAATCGTAAAATATCAGTGATTGGGAATTACATGTTCTAAGTAAATTTATTTATTTATTTTTTCTTTTTTATCGAAATAAAAGGAAAAATAGGAAATTATTTTAAGGGTTTTCCTTTTAAAAGTATAAATTAATAATAGATTTAAAAATTTTCAAATTAAAAGTAAAATATTTGCTGCTCTAATAATGTATTATTCCTATTTGATAAATTTAGTTAAGAGATTAAGAGAATATAGCTGCTTGGATTTTTGTATAGCATCGCCTTCTTTGAGAAAATAGCTGATATAGAGAAAATGAGGCGACATACACGTAATAAAACAGAATACTAAAAACTAAAATAACGGGAATTCATATTAATTCAGACAAAAGAATGCAGATTGAAACTATAAGTCAATTTAATACCAATTTAGTTTATATTTGCAAATTTAAATTCCTAGTTTTTTTTAAAAAAAGATTATGTTTGAATTTCATTTAGATCTCTTTTCATCAAATGTAATCTTAATGAAGAGATTATTATTTGTTTAAAATTCAATGATACTTAAATATTTCTACTCTTTTATATATTATATTCAATAACCTTTAATTCAAGTATAATTTTTATAGTTAATTCGAATTAATCCCATGACTTATCTAGTAGAAATAGAGTTCATATTTTAGTTCTTCTTGACATTCGATAACTATTTCAAATGTTAAAACAAAAACAATCAGCTACAAAGTTTTTTTTTTAATTATCCAGCCATTTATTTTGAATTTAAATCAGATTTCCCAATTCAATTTATTTTTGTTCGAAGGAATTCAAATTTGAAGAATTTGTTTGAAAAATAATTTCGATGTTGACGTCTAGCATCTTTAATAAAAATGAAGTCTCAAAATTTATCGACATATTTATCCTGATGTATGTAAAATGAAGTATATTTTAAATATATTTAAAGGCAATATGATAAACATTTTGGTATTTATTAAAGCATGAATTATATAGTTATTCTAATAATAACCAACTGATGTATAAAATTTATTTGCTGAATTTTTAAATACATGGAACAACTCAAAAATCAGATATTTACACCACCAAACATAATTCTCTATATTGATATAGAAATATTTTATTTTCTCTGTATTTTTCAAGACTTAATATCGTAATTGAAACGTTGGAACGGAATTCTATCACTGAATCGATTTTGAAATTTGAAATTAAAAAAAAAGACAAACTCGCTGTGCCAAAAGGCTTATAACTTTGCTGGTTTGTATCAATTGATTTTCCGATAAATGCGAGCTTTAAGTAGTCTGTATCGATTCATTTTACACCGTCTGCATTAAGAAGCTACTATTTGTTTTGGTCTTTGAAACATCTTTTGCTAATATTTGGATTTTAAGATTGTGGACCTTGAAGCTATTGAAACATGATATATAAAGAAGATTTCATGGGTGTATTAACAGGAAGTGATTGAATTATCGGCTACAAAGAAATGAACAGTAAACACACAATCACATATACATTCCCATTTTTCAAGATAGAGATATTTTGGAGGAAATCGTAAAGCTAGAAAATCAAATTAGTATACGTCTTAAAGCATTTCATTAAATAATCAATCGCTGAACCGATAAATGAAAATAATGATGATTAAGCTATTTTGTCGCTCATGTCTGATAAAATGATAATTCTTAGTAAGGTTATAGATGCCTTTAGCTGTAAGAAAATTATCTTAATATGTCTTATTGATATAACGCTTGTTTCGAGAAAAAGGTTGACAGGATTGTCAGAAGTTAGTAAGCAAAATTATCAAAAAGTCTGGGATTTAGTGTTCGATTTATTATCTGTATAATATTCTTCATCAGAAGCAGTTTCAAATTCCTATGAAATAAAATCTTCATCTCTTCATATTTCAGAAGAATATACCAATTGCAATGTTTTAAATTGATAAGAAAAAAATCATAAGTGCGATCTTTTAAAATCGAGACATTTCAAGTCTAATCTTGCATAGATCAAAACAAAAGCCGCGTATAAACATGACACACCCCTTGCGGAGAGAAAACACCCCAAATATATATAAAAAAAACTGAATAATTAAAAAATATCAAGTTACTACCAAAATAAATAAGTCATTCAAAACGCATATCTGATTTCCTGTTTTATGATTCAAAGTTAAATACAAAACATGCCTAGTTGTGCAAATATTGAAATAATGTCAAAAGGAAAACATTCATGCTGATCATTTTTGACATAAGGTTGCTATTACAAGCTTTAATATGAAATAAGTCATCCGACTTTATTTTAGGTTTCTTCATTAAAAAGTAGTTTACAGAAATGATCTTTTACATTCCCAGTTATTTCTCTTAAGAAACAAAATGAAAAAATGCTTTAGATCATTATTTACTGCTACCATTTTTTGAAATGAGAAAGCCCGATCTCTCTTTCTTAACTAATTGACCCATTTTATTTTTTTTTTCATTTCTAATTGTCTTCTTAAAATGATTCCATTGAAATTGCACTTCGTCAGTGACTGGCATATATTAATTTCGACTTTTAAATCTATATTTCTATTGATCAAGTTCATTGCTTTTTTTCAGAGAAATGTTTGATGATTCCAATTCCCTAATCCATTATTCATAAGGAAATGTCTTTATAAAAAGAAAGCATCATTACTGTTGTAAACCAGTGCTCTAAGTAGATCATACGAATATTTAATTTTTCTGAATGTGCATATTAAAAATCTATATGTTCGTAATTAAACAAATTAAATGATTTTTTTTGTATTTCTCTTTTTAAAGGAGAAAGGAAGGTAATTAGATGGTTTTACCTCAAGCTATCATAAAAAATGGTGCCATTTTCTTGGAGATTTCAGAAGACAGGGGAAATTAAATTCAACTTAAGTTAATTAAAGTAGAAGTAAGAAAGTTTTAAATATTAAAAAATCGTTTACTTTTAGAGCTTGTGTGTTAGAAGGTAGTTCAGTACGCGACAAGAAACAATCAATCAATCTTAAAGACTTTATATCTGCTTTGCAGTTATTTTAATATTTTATACGTCAGCCTTTTTTCATTGTTTTTCATTCAAGAAATTCTGTTGATATTCAAAAGATTTGTAAACTTATTACTTCTTTTATTAAAAAGGCAATTTAATAAATATGTTGAACAGTATACATAAGATTACATTTTAATTGGATATACATATATTGAATATATAAACTCACATTTTATGTACGATAAATTGCATTTATGCTATCCTTAACTAAAGATTAGTGGATAATAAAGTAAATTATATTCATATATTGATACGTGACAAAGTGAAAATCAAGTAAGAAAATGAAACGCGCTAGTGCACTTATTATATATTACAGTTATTGTACAGGGTGATTATAATTAAAGTTACGATTTCAAAAATCGATGATTTTAAAACTACATTAATTTATTAGAATAATTGTGAAACAATAGAATTTTGTTTGGTGGAAGAAAAAAACAGTTTCAAAATATACCGATAGGAGGCGCTGTCAGGGTTTACATTGTCGAATTACTTATACATGACATGCTCACCGCAGACATAGCTGCCATAAAACTGCAGAACACCAACTCCTTATCTGAATTGCTCCTTCATCATGACTCTGACTATTAAGGATCTATCTCTGCCTTTGAAGCTTTTTATAAGAACGATGACTGTGCACTTGCAAATATCAGGAAGTTTCGGACATTAAAATCTATAAAACCGGGTGAAATAATCATAAATGGCCTCCGAAAAATGATTGCTAAATTCAAGGAGACCGGTTCATTTGACGTGAAACGGGGTAAAGGAAAGAAACCAGTTTCCTCTGCGACGATGGAAGGTGTGGCTACATCATTACAAGAACTAACAGTGATGCTGGAATGAACAGTGCACGAAGAGATGGTTAAATATTGAAAAATACCGATGAGCATGGTGCCTATAGTCCTACGGAACATCTTGCGCTTTTATTCATACAAGATAACTCATGTTTTCTTCGAGGTGATCACACCTGCGGGTCCCATTACCTGCACCATTACTGACAAGCGGCATGAAGTACTTTTACGTAACCATGTCCATCCGGCATTTCAGCAGCGTCAGTATGTGGATCGCACAATATTTCTTGCAAGATGGCACTCCTTCGCACATTGCTACTCCTGTGAAGCAGCTGCTGAGTGCTCATTTCGGAGACAATAAGCCATCATTTTCCAACAACGTGGCCGCCTCGTTCCCTTGACTTAAACCGGTGTGATTTCTGGCTTTGAGGGTATCTGAAGAATGTTGTTTGCAGGGGGCGGAATGTGAATTTAGCAGACTTGAAGGCAAGCATCACACATCATATCCATTGTATCAGTACAGATACTCTCCGATATGTTGTGGAGTAGGCTGCTTTGAGCTTCCACTTAGTAGCGGAACTAGCCGGAGAACATATGGAGCAACTTATGCTTTAACCACCCATCAGTAAAGTGTGTATTCCTTAAAGATTTTTTTTTGTCAGTATCACTGCTGTCGCTATAAACATGTATTCTTGCCTTATCGCTAATAGATTTTAAGTAAACCCCTGAAGTCTATTGTTTCCTTTCGGCTAACAATATTCCTGTATTTAACGAATCCAGTTTTTGGTTTTCTCCCTGATAGTTTCATATGTCTGCACATTTTAGAACTTTTTTTTCCATCTCTAAACAAAATTCCATTGCCTCACAATTGTTCTGATAAAATATCTATCAATCCTATGAATAGTTTTAAAATCATTGATTTTTGAAATCGTAACTATAATTATAATCACCCTGTATATACGTTAAAGGCTCCGTCTGAATTAATTGCTTATAAGATGAAAGCATAGCAGATGCATAGAATAGGTGTGGAGAGAATCCAAATCATATATTATGCGATATTTTATTAAAAACATTTATCAAAAGTAATAAACTAATTATGGTTCAATACAAATATTTCAGAGCTATCAGGTTAAGTACTTGGCAGTTTTTCTGGAGTTCCTCCATTTTAGAATATTAATAATTACTAATTTGATAATCTAATAAAATTTTCCAGTATATGATTATCTCGTTATATCTTTTTGAAGGAATTCAGTTATAGAAAGATAAAACAGAGGCCGATTCCTTTCTCTCTTTTGCAGGAATTGGGTCTTGGAAACATAATTAATTTCAAATTATTTAAATAATAACGGGAAAAATTTTATTTGAAATCCCCCTTACATTTTTTTACAAAAAAAATGTAATATTTTTTTAAGTAGAAATAAAATAAAATTAATTATCATGTAATGAATAAATATTCATTGCAATAATGAAACTATGTAAGTAACATAAAAAGACGTTGTAAAAATGCTTGTAAATCCTTTTCTTTACTATCCTTTCAGAGATAATGGTAAAATGGGTTAAATATTAAACGAATCAAAAATCAAAATTATTTTCAATACAACAAAAAAAACAAATTAGCATTAAGTAATCAGATAAATAAATTACTATAAATAACAAAGAAAATAATATAAAAAATAAATTATGTTTGAAAAATATAATTGAAAGTGGAAAATATAAGAAGAAATTCTTCATGGCAAAGAGAAACTGTCATGCCATATAAAAAAAATCAATACTTTTATCTGGATGTTTGGGCATATTGTCTATTTCATTTCTGACTTTTTCTCTTTGACCACCCTAAATAGGAATGGGGAAATCAATAAAAGATAAGAGGCATCTCGGAAGGGGAACATAAAAACATGAATCCTGAAATCCATTTTTATTATGGTTTGATACTAGAACAGCGGGAGGTTATCAAATTATCAACTGCTGATACTTATATAAGATTCCCTTATATGGCTTTTTTCGGTTAAGACATATCGAGGGAGAAAAGATTTTTCTACGAATCCTCAAGTGGTAACCCTCAGCAAGATATTTCGATTCAGATTTGCTTAATCTTTTAGGAATTGGCAGAAGTCTTCATAAATATGTTAAGCCCTTCATAAGTTGAATTGCCTCAAAAATGAAATTTTTCCTGATGTGTACAGAAACTTACTCTGTACCTGCGTTTCAGATTTATATGTCACTAGCTTGTACATAAATCTGCTGCCACAGAAGAAATACTTTTGGAAATATCATTTGAAATAACTATTTGCTTAAGTGGAAATTTATATATATATATATATATATATATATATATATATATATATATA
>JAPMOR010054603.1:341906-355969 GCA_026543865.1 Argiope aurantia | reverse complement strand
AAATTCTGTCAAATAAAAATTCATTTTTACATATTAGATAATCCATGCAATGACTTTAGCCATTTCTTGTAGCATTATCGTATTGAAGTGAAAATGCTCATATCAATTAATTGATGGCATCCAAAGCTCACTTCATTAAAAATATATATATATTTATACTTTATACATATCACTCTTTGTATATTTATATTTTATAATCTGCGCTATGACTTGAGCTATCCATGCAGTTTTAACGTATTGAACTACCTCATTGAATTGAAGCCATTTAAAGCTCCCTTTTTCCCTCCCTCTCTATACATAATTTCATTTTTAATTTTTCTAGCTGGCAAAAAAAGTTTTGGAGCTCGACTGATTTTGAGATGAAATAACAGCTATGATGTCATATTCTACGTCAACCTTTTGAAAACGCATCTGCTGTCAAAGAAGAACACATAATAATAAAGCAATACTGGAAAAAGCATGTCAATCTTTTAAAAACGCATTTGCTTTCAAAGAATTATACATAATAATAATTTAATACTGGTAAAAGCAGGTAAAAAAATATATGCGATATGCATTAATGCTTTCTTCCTTGCCTACGCGATTTCGAGCCTCAAACCCCCCTAACTAACTAAAATAACATCATATTCTCACATGATAATAAAGTGCATATCTTTTTTTTAACTGCAAAAATACTTAAAATACTTTTTGGATACTTCCTACAAAGATACTTTTTGAGTACTTCCTACAAAAATACTTCGAACATTTTTTGATGGCATATTAATGAGTAATTGTCAGAATTTTTCTTGAGAATTATTGGAATTGATTTGAGCATTGGAGATCAGATTAAAATTTAATGTTCCAAGGCTCAAATTTCTGATTTAATTTCAGTCTTCAGCCCTAAATGTAAAATAGGAGAACGCGTTTTAAAAAAAGGTTTTATGATTGAAATTACAATGGATCTACCTCCTTCCATTAAAAAAAATTTAAGTAATTATTTTAGAAGATTATTGGTAAACAAACATGGAAATATTTGACTTATAAACATTATAGTTTCCATAAACACTTTTGTGAATTATGACTTGTTTCTTTAGTAAATCTTTCAATTCTTAATTTGTTGAAATTCTGTAAAATCCCGCATTCTCTATGATAATATATTATTTAATATTATAAACTTTTCATTATCATTTTATGAAATAATTTTTTAAATTTGATTATCTACCTGAAATTTAAGTTTTCATTTCAGGAAAGGAATTAGATGATTTCAGAAAAAAAGCTTCTCAGAAGGTGCCATGATATTTTCGATAATGAATCATAATTTAAATGCTCAAAACGAAACTAATTAAAACGGTTTTCTATAAAATGTGTTAAATTACGAAATTAACTATTAATTATAGCTTTTTCAAACGTGTCCATCGTTTTCATTCAATTTTCTGAATCTAAAAGTTGTGAATCTTCATCTGATAATAAAAACTGGTGTTCAAAATCCTTTGTTGTTTTATCGTCCTAGATACATTAAATTTCCTACAATGAACCGACTAAGTGTCCATCACTGCTCAACAAACATTTTCAATGTAACTCGTGCTCATGATTACGTCTGTGCCCTCAAACCTTTGAATCTTTAAACTAATTAGGAATAGCAGTGTAAAGCAAATAAGCGCCTGCTGAGTAGATTATGACACTGAGTAACCGACACATTCCCAGCATTTTAAGTATATAAATATAATCAGTTATTTTATTTTATAAACGATATTGCAATTCATGATTATTTTTTTTTTTAGTTTTCAATATTCAGGAGAAATAAAAAGATAATGGTATGCATCTCTTCAGCGAGAGAATATTAAAAAAAAGCACAGTCTGCGCACGCGTGGTAACGAAATGCATTCATATCGTTCCTCAACGTCTCCTGAGGAAATGTACTATCGCTAGTACTATACATTGGCTTTTTAAAGAATCAATTTATACAGTAGTTTGAAAATCTCACGAGTCTGAAATATGAACATAAACAAAAGATGAATAATATTTATTGATAAATATGATTAAAAAAATTAAAATCTACTAATTTATATTTTCATAAATAAGCTCGAAATTAACATCCTTGTATTAACATTTATTTTAACCTGACAGTTCCCTTAGGTTTACCTTTTTTATTACTCTGCCGTTATTGAGTAAATCCTTAGAAACATGAGTAAAGTTTAAAAGATAAATTACTGGAAACATTTATTTTGAAGTTTAATTTTTCATTAAAATTAATTAAAGCATACTATTTACTTTGTTATAGAATTTGTTTTGTTAAAATTTACTTGAATCAAATCAAACATCTAGCAATTATTATTGATTAGTAATTAAGTTTAACCAAAATGTTTCTTTATTCACTGTATAATATATTGAACGCACCTTTGCAGCTATAATGTGAGAACATTCCTGAGAATGGTACATGTTACTTCTTATAAGAATAAAAACTTATTTACTTATTTATATGAATAAAAACTTTTTTACTTATTTATATAAATAAAAACTTGGAAAAATGTTAACCAATTATGTGAGATAATTGTTCTAAGAAGAAAATAAAAATTTCATGTAGACACTGATTTTTTTCACAAAATATGTCACGTAATTTGTCAATAAATTTGCAATAAACTTTATTATTTATTATAAGTTTTGCAACTGCAACAGAGAGAAAGGAAATGGCGAATTTTCTAACATCTTAATTACAATTTCACTCTTTCTAAATTTAAAAACTAAAATAAAGTAATTTAAAACTATTGTAACTTGTTGCAAGAATTCAGTGAAATTACTAAATATTAAGAACTATCCTTGAAATTGAATTGAATTAAAACGCAAACGCATACCGGATTCAATTAAGATGTCAGAAAAATTAATCAAATATTTGGATTAAATTTACTGTAACTTCCTTTTATATTAGAAGATTTATTTAAATGAAAGTAAAATTTCTATTATGTAAATAATTTTTTTTTAATTTTTATAATTTCATATTTTTAATTAACACTCTTATAACAATTTCGTCATGACATAATTAAATTCTCTCCACTTTGAAATTTAACAAAATCTTTTAGGAAGAGCATTTCTACGCTTTCAAACTTTTCATTTTGGAAGATTTTTTTACTTTGTTTTTTCAAAATGAAGTGGTAGTTCTATATCAAGATTTTTTTTCCACTCCAAATGGTTCAAACTGGAAAAGAAGTTCTACATTTAGAAAGTAAAAGAAGAAAAAAATAAAAGAACTTAAATACATAAAAAAAACACGTGACCGGAAGGTAAACGATTGACCTACCTACCGAAACATTTCTTTTTGAATTTAACCTCTTTTATGTCATTCAGATACTATGCTAGAGTTTTTTTCGGAGTTGGATATAATATTGCTGAAGTTTTAGAAATTTTCTCCTTTATTTTGATATAAAAACAGTGTTCAGTTACTTTTCAAATTTCTTATCTAAAAGCGTATTTCAGCATCTTAAAAAAATGTATTTCAACTGTAATTTGAAGTAAATGAAATATACTTATTTATACACACGTACGTAGCTGGACACTAAATTATTTTTCCCATAAAAATAGATATGAAGAAAATTGTTGAAATTTAAGAGACTTTTTTTTTAATATTTTTGGACAGCATTGTGAAATGTGATACCATTCACTAAAATTATAATTTATCTATAAAAATAGTACTACATTTAAAAGTACTACATTTAAATAGTACTACATTTAAATAAAAAGAGATCATAAAAAATGTAAACGATATTTGAATTTGAAAATTTCAATCCTCGTGCGGAATTAGACCATCAATAATTTAAAAGGCTCACATAAAAAACTTCTAAAATAAAATTATAAGATTTAGGTTAATGAATAAAGTCTATTTTTAATGTATTTTATATAGAATTTATTATGCACTGTTGTCTTTCAAATACGTTTACTTTTATTCATCCAATGAAATATTTTGTGTTTTCTTTTTTCTTCGGGATTCAAAATGTTGATATTAAATTTGTTTATTTCTAATGTTTGAAACAAAATACGAAAATTTCCTCTTTAAATAAAAGAGCATTTTTAATGAATTCAAACATCTTTATTTGGTAATGAAACATCCAGATTTAATTTAATGTATTAAATAATTGAATATGTATAATTTTTTTTGCCTAAAAATTATGGGAAATTCTTGAGAAAACATTTTATTTTATCTGCTTGCTTATTTATATTAAATAGACTTAACTAATCCCTTAATAGTTTTTAAATTGCTCTTTTGCTCTTCTTTTCTCGTTAATTCTATTTTCTGTTTCAAGAACGATATAAGTATACATTTCAACTCATTTGTTAAATGCAGAGAGATAAATTAGAAAAAGAAAATTTCTAGAAAAAAATGTGTATGAAGTACAGAAATATAAATCACCCTGATTTTTTTTAAAATTAATATGTTACAATTATCCTTTTATGTTCTTATTTCGTTAATTTCTGTTCTTTCTCGAATTGCAAGCTAAAACTTAGGAAATACATAAATATACTTCCCTATGGCATTTGAAAAATATGCTCTTAATATTTCCCCAAGTATGGTTCGAAAGAAAGACTATATAGGAATGTTTCTTCAGCATTGTTTATAAATTACTAATTGCATAGTTTGTTTTCTTAATTTTCAGCAAAACAAGGTACTGCATAGGCGAGGCTCATTGCACTTATTTTTAATTGTTTGTAGGAGAAAGATATTAATTATTTGATATTTAATGTTTCCCAAACACGGTTTTTACTGAATATAAGAAAGTTAATTCCTGTTAAAATTTTAGAACTAAATTCTTCAAAAAAAGTAACTTCAAATATAGTTATTTACTGAAATAACCTTTATTTCTTTCGTTCTAAATGCTCAGGACAAGATATTCCAAAAGTGCTGCTTAGTTCTGAGTTTGATGGTGTATTCCTAAGGAAATTATGGAAAATCATTTAAGCCATTCTTGTTAAAGATCAGTGTGTGAGTCGTGAATTTCTATCATAGCAATCTCATAGTGTCATATAGACGTTTTATTTAAATATCAAATCTAGACATATACAGATCACTAAGATTTCATACAGTTCTTCATAAGCCAAATAGTTCAGAATATGCAGTATGGATGTAAATGTGAGCCATTTTTTTTTTATTTAGCATTTACTATATCCTCTGCAGCTTTGGATCCGTTGATGCTTCTGTTCAATACAATCAGTCATGCAGTAATTTATATACAAAGAATCGCTGTCTTATTTTTTTCAATAATTGACAGCATGAAAATGTGGAGCGTCACTATATCAACGATATTACACTCCTATAGAAAAATAAAAGGAAATAGAGATCCTTCATTTTGATCATTCAAATTTTACAAGAAAAATTTAAATAGCTTTTGTATTCATAGCATAATAATTTGGAATTCCATTTTGCAAATTTTTGCATCTTGGTCATTCAAATACACATGAATAACATAAAACAAATCATAATACTTTGGTATTCCGTTTCATAAATTATCTGTCTTGAGCGTTCATATTAATAACTTAAATAACTGCCATATTATTTTGGTATTCATTTTTGTAGATACTTCAACTTGATCATTCAAATGTTCTAAGAAAAACTTAAATAGATCCCATAATACTTTTGTATTCCATTTTGTAAATCCTTCACCTTGATCGCTCAAATTTTGTAAGAATAACATAGAGCACAATCATAATATTATGCTATTTCACTTGAAAACCATAGGTTCTTTAATGGACAACCTGCATTTTTATTTGAAGTAGAAGTTGGGGAAAAGGCATAAAAAGGTTTTTCAATTGAAAAGAAATCGATGCCTTGATGGAGATTAGAAAAAAAAAAGAAAATCTAAAAGTTTTGAAACCATTCTTACAACTAGAGAAAAAAATGCAACCCGAGAAAGTCTCTTGAGTGGCAGACAACTGGTTAAACTTTGAAAATCTATTTCGCCTGTGGTCTAGAATTGTTTACCTTCAGGTCATGAGATACTTTTCGTTTATTTTCCTTCCTTGTTCTTTCATTCAACGAAGAAGAATTCAAGCTTAGTTGAAACCATGCATAGTAGAGAATATATATATATAGTTTTAAAAGTTCCGCAAATGATGAAAATCTCAAAAAGTATTTTTTACTTCTCGAAACACAGATTTTGTTTCATTAGGAAATATAAATGGAGAGTATTAAATGTTTCAATGTTATGCTTTTTAAGAGCTTTGAAATAATATACTTTTCTATTCAACTAAAGTGGTTGTTAAGAATGGTAAAATATAGTTCTATTGAAAACTGGATGCATTAGATGCCTGCACTGAAATTATTAAGAATTTCTAATGATAATTTTATAATATTTATAATTTTATGATATTTATGTTTCTAAGTATTTCAAATATCATAAGAGATTTTGAATGCTCTACTGATGCTAAAATGATAAACCATTAAAGTGATATGAAAATAATCACTTTTTTCTGCAATCTGATTTCACCGTTCAAGTTATTTTTAAAGCTTGGAAACTTGTTTTTGAGTAAATTCAAATTTAAATTTCTTTCATTAAATTCAATATCAGTTTACTTAAAACGGAACTTACAGTGCCAATTATATGCATCGTATTTGCATTTTTCTTTAATAATGATGTCCTATATGCTAATAAATAAGTCTGTAGGGACATAAAATTTATTCCAATGGAATTTAAATTTACTAAACAGGTAAATGTAATTTCCCATATAAATGAAGAAAATTATGTTTAAAAATAATTAATCAAATTTTAGCCAATCCTTTTCTAATTCATCATATGTAATGCATTTTCCTATATTTAATTTAACTTTATTAATTTATGAATGACATTATTTAAACCTAGCTGAGTGTCAAAAATTATTTGAATCATCGTTTTTTAAGAATCTTTATTTATGATTTATCAAATTTTGCTGAAAGGCAGAAATTTCACAAGGTCTCACACAACATTTGAACAATTGGTGAAAACTCAATATTTTCTGAATTTGGGATACACAATTCTGAATTTCTATATAGCACTCATTATAATAATCGTATTCTACATTTCAAAATAATTCAATTCTGTAATAATGAAAGAAATACTATCTTTTTCATTATTGTAGATTATCTTTTAGAAACCTTTCATATTGTATATTTAAGTTATTGTATACTTACCAGCATTCATTTGAATTCTTAATATAAACGTTAAAACTAGCAATGACGTGCTCCCCTATCCACCTTCACTAAAAAAAGAAAAATAAATTGAGAAAAATATTTTCTAAGAAAAACATGTCAGATATTCTGACTCCATTTGTGAAACATCCACATGAGATTGTGAATGTCATGGAACAAAAAGTACAAAGGAAAGTTTCAACTAGATCTGGCCATTCCATATTTCATTTTAATATTCATTTATTTACAAATTTGAAGGGGGAGAGCGAAAATCATTCAAAACTCTCGGAACTTCGATCTTATAGTAAAATTTTGAAATTTCCTCTTTTTTTAAGGCCTGAATATTATTATTAAGGAAGCAGTTGCTTCAGAATAAGAAATATTTCTCAAATATTTACAGCAACTTAACTATCTACTATGACATTATTCTTCTACATTACTACGGAACTCTACAGGATCATTACTATTTACATTTGAAAAAAAAATACATTTATACTAAATCAGATAATATTACATCCGATATTAGATAAATGATTCAGAGATAAACTGCATTATTTTACATGAAGTATGCATAATTCAATTTCAAATATTTAAAACTTTTTATGGGAAGAGAAGAATAAAAGATAGTAGGGAAACATTTTCGCATCAAAAGAATTGTATGTTTACACGAAAACGAAGATGTCCGTTGGGAGAAAAAAAAACGAAATGGAATGAGCTGTTTGTGAGAATATTGCAGGTTTAAATAAAGAACCCTTCCGATTGTAATATAGAATTTTTTAACTTCTGGTCATAAAATATTTCTCTTTTATTTTTATTTATTTATTTATTGTCTTTCCCTCTTTCTTTTTTCCATAATTGAAACTTCCAGTTTCATCTATAACTATATAAAGTAATTTAGACAAAAAAATATTTTATTGATAGTAAATCCTCATAATTCCTTTCGATACTAGATGAAAAATTTTCTCCAAATTTCTATAATTGAAAATCAAATTGTCATTAGTTACAGTTTGACAGATTTTCAGAAGCCAATAAAATTGGGGGGGGGGGAAAGGATTTTGTAGGCTGCCTACAAAATTAATATTTGAAAATATTTGTTGAAATTATTGTTAGTATTAAAAATATGTATTCTTCAACCATTATTGATCGGTTTTTATATAATAAATAGATTATTAAGAAGAATTATTATCAGAAATGTGTTTAAATCTTGAATATCAATTTAAAATTGTGTTTCAAGTAAAATACATTAACCAATTACGTTAGCAATGGCTTAAATATAACTAATAAAAAGAGAAATTACAAATATTTTAAATATTTTGTAAAAGTTCATTTTATTATAATGTTATAAATGACTTGAAATATATACTTCAAGTAAAAATGTTACTTTAGAAGGATAATTCATTCTATTGAATATTTCCTTCCATTCTCCCACTCAAAAGATTTTCTACTAATTGTCAGTACTTTTCGGAATTCAATTGCCTTATTATCATCGAAATCTCTGTTATTTTTATTTATTTTTTATCATTATTCCCAATTTTAAGATCCCTTCTAGCATCATTACTCTTTTCTCTCTCTTTAATTTGTTTTAAATTGTACAATATTACAACTCTTCTTCTAAACTGGAGCACACTTTGTCACCTCATGAACAGAAATATAATTAAACTAAATGAACATAGATTCTTTTTATCTCGTGGAGGAAAAACACTTCAATGAGGGGGGGGCACCTCGAAATGAGGATGAAATGCTTCCGGCATGGTGGTTGGATCTCGCCACCCTGGAGGGAACACTAATAGGTGGGGGATCTAACTCCTCCCATCAATGACGGGACGTACTTCCTTCGGGAAGGGTTGTGCCGTGGCCGGTGATGGCCCTTGGGACTCAACCACAGTTCCCGCCAATTGCTGTTGCGGCGGTCCGGTCATTCAGTTTTATGGTTTAAATCCGTGTGCCTTCGGGTGGGTCGGAGAGTTAGATGGTTGACTTACGAAGCTATGCGTGTCATTCATTTGCATGTGAATGTTTCCAACAAATATCAAGTTATGATATATGATCTTTTTGTGTCTCCAATAAGCATAGATCCAAGTCTTTAATAGCTACAGCTACATGAATGTTAATGTTCGTATTTAACTGGTTAATATTATCCCCCATATTCTTAAGTTTTTATCAAAGCTATCAGGATTTCAAAATATTCATTCGCTTGCATAAATAAACATGATGTTAATCATCACATATCCCATATAATGCTTTATCAGAGGCTATTTCATAATATATGCAATTTAATTTTACAATTTTATTCATTGAAATTTCAAAATTCTTCAAATCTGGTGCAAGAAAATATTTTTGAGGGCCAAAGGACTGTGTATTATTTAGTTTAATGTCTGTCTGACTAAAACAGAAGTTAGAAATTCACATTCTTCTAGCGCATGTAAAAGTTAGAATGTTTTATTTTGGAAAAAAAAGATAAATAATATTTGAACAAACTGTTACATCTTGGCCCAATATGGGATTCTGCATATGAACCTATCATGATCTGAATATCACTATATTTGGTTTTATATTAGTTTGGCTCTAAACCACAGAATTTTTATCAAAAGTGAAGCGGGAAGAAACTTCATCAGAATTTTACATTTTAGGCAAACTTATCGTTTTTTTTCGTTTTCAAATGCATGTAATGTAAGAAAACCGGAAATTATTAAATGCTCTGACATTTATGTATGATATGAATAAAAGAAACAAAATTAAATAGCATTCTTCCATATTAAAATCTTTTCCCCGAAAATGATGGAAACAATGAAATTATGACTAACGTTCAGTAGTATTCTGTAGGCTTATTAATAATTTTTGCTTTTCTCTAGATTTTCTTCTATATTTCTGAAATGAATTAAAACATGAACACATTGAAGCCATTTTTTACAATGATAATTATTTTATGTATTTATTTGAAAACTATTATTATATTTCATTGCCTATTTTAATCAAGATATTATAGAATTATTTTACAAGATCATTAATACTTTGTTTTGGAATGCAAAACCATCTTTTTTAATGTCAGCAGACAAATATGTCGAATGTAATAAAAATTTGTTTAGCTTCCAATAATTAATTTATTTTTGTTTATAAAACTTACTTCACACTTCATTTGAAATGGCTGTTAACAATTTTTCAATTTAAAAGGTAATATGTAGAATTGATTAAAGTGAAACAGATTAACCGTAACAACAGTGTTGGAGAGAAGAATGTTACTAATATTTTTTTTAAATACAATATTTATTTAATTGGCAATTTCCCCTCAATGGCTGATTACCAATATTTGAAATTCTTACTCATTTGTGAATACTCACTCAAAATAAACATTTATAAAAAAGTTTCAGAAATTAATTATTGATAAATTAATTAAGCTCATTAAATTTTGATTACATTAGAGTTGTGCCGACTAATGAAGATGGGTAAATTTATTTTAAAAATTCATGATATGTATTTATAATAAATTGTGAGTTAAAAAGGGAAAAATATATAATAATTAAGTTAAAAGAAATTTATACATATATATTTAGCACACTGACAGAAAAGAGTATTAAGAAAACATTTTATAAAATTTCTATTCAACTCATTCTTATCCATTGCAAGGATCATTTAAGATTTTTAATTAAATCCATTTAGGGATCATTATTATTTGTTATGTTTTGTTTCAAAGAAAATATTTAATTACTTTTTTCATTCTTTTATTGTGTAGTTAATAAAAAATAGTCATATAATTCTAGAAGTATTGTGCAGTTAAAAAAGTAGATGCAAAGGGAGAAAATAGGAAATTAAGAAAATAAAACTAGTATTTTAAAAATGGTACTTTTTTATTTTTTGCATATTTTCGAATATAACTAAAACTCATTCAAAGAGAAAGAAACTCTAATTATTAAAAAAAAAATTTGGGATCTCTTTCTTTAATTAATGAGATTTAAAATTCATCTCCCAAGTCTTCCAGAATTATTGGTTAAAATAATTCTGCTTTATTGGCGATCTGGGAAATGGCGACTAATGACTTTTTACAGCTGAAATGGAAAAAGAAAACAAATAATGAAAGAAACATCCCTTAATCTGGCTAATTAGGGATATCATCCAATTTGGCTTTCCAGAAGAATTTGATATCCGAATGATTAATGCGGAACAGTAATTTACTACTACAATGCTCCTCACTTTTCCATTTTTATCTCATTAAGTTGAGATATTTGCTTATGAGTGATGCAAAAGAAAAAATTAATTTTTCAAACATATCATTGGATAAAAGTCAGGACAAAGATTGTTGACTATGTGATTTGTACTAACATTTTAAAAGTTTAAATTAAGATATGTCAGAGAAAAGATGAGTTTTTAATGACAATTTGTACAGGTGTAAGTTTTTTACGTAGAAAATTAGAATTGTAAAAGTATTTAATGTAAATTATATGCTACAAATCAGTGACAAAAAAGAAAGAGATTAATTTAATTTTTAAAACATGGTATAATAAATAAAAATTCAAAATATCTTTTTGAATTCATGATTTAACATTTAAATATTAAGTCCTTTCTACATTCTGTCTTCCTTACAAGAGAATGCTTTCTTCAGGATTACGCCTAGAGACAGTCTAGATCCCATATTTCCTGTTAGAGACTTTATTTGCTGATGTTTTAACTTTGGAAGAAGAGAAAAGATTGTTGCCATGTGAAGTTCTTTCTACTTTCTTTTTTCTTTACAAGAGAATGCCTTCTTGAGGATTATGCCTAGAGACCATTTAGACCTCAGATTTCTTGTTATAGACGCAATTTATTGATGTTTTAATTTCGGAAGAAGATAAAAGACTGTTGCCATTAGAATATGATGGGTCTTTGCTCTGTTCTCTATTTTATATTGGAGAATATCATCACCTTCTATATGTCATCCTTTTCTATAAGTGGAACTTCAATAATTGCCTGATCCTGTGTCTTAGCAATGCAAATGTCTTCTTTTCTTACAGTGCTGAGTTTGAAAAAATGCCATCTGATTCCATGATGCCATAAAGTGACATGGTTTTTCTGCCTTGAAGCCTTCATTCATGTCATCTCAGTTATCTCATTTATTTGCATTAAGACTTCGTTGATATTTATTCGCTTATTTGGAAATTTCCCTATGGTAATTTTTATCACGCATGTTTCTAACTCCATGATATTTACTTTCAGCATGTCTCAATTGGCTGCGAAGAAGCTTCAGATGTTTGCAACATATATAACATAACAGCAACAACATTTTATAGGAAACATGTATTGTGTGATTTAATTAAGCCATCGATTTCCTGGGCCAGATTCCCGATCTCCAGTAAATTTTACATTGCGAATCCATACTGAACTGTTTTCTAAATAACATCGGGGCATTTTTTACAAATCTATAGTGCTTATTGTTCTTGGTTGTTTTGCTAGAGTTATGGGAGAAGCTAATGCTGCATTATTTGGATTTTGCATTTACTTGTCTCTTGCAGACACTCTTTGCAAGAAGAGTCTCAAAAGATGTTGTAATTAATATAGGAATGTTTTGGGAACACATCATTCCTATATTCTAGATATTACACATCATTCGTAAGGAGAATTATCATGGTTAATCATTGCCAAGGGTTTTGATAACGTAAACCACATTAAAAATTCTTGTTCTCATAAACTTCACTCCTCTAAACGGGACTTTTCGCCTTAATATCGACAGCAATCATTATTTCATCCCAAAATATGTGAGAGACAGTTGCCAAATTATCTCGAAAACATTCTTGAAAATCTTTAGGAGAGCTTTAATATTGAGGGGATTACATTCATAAAAGAAATGTGAAGCATGCAAATTAAAACGGGGAACTGCGCGTAGCTTTAAGTTAAAAGATTTTAGATTTTATAGGATGCTATTTAATCCTGATGAATGTTGTTCAGATTCCGAGTATATTACGAAGAAAGAACAGGAGTTGAAGAGTGGCTAAGGTTTGGGATCAAATTTCAGCTTTATTAGATTTTTTTTTCCTTCGCTTTTGCACCACCAACCAAGAAATAATTGGAATGGAAGAAACTCACGTTTTCAGACTAAGAAAAAAAGCTATTGACTCTTTGTTAAATAGTTTATTTAGCAATCTATCTGACTGACTTCTAAAAAAGAAGTAACTTTGGAAAGAGGAAATGTGTATTCATTGAATAAAGTATAAAATGAAAAAGTGCTGAACATTCTTTATGAAAATTTTATTCACTATGATAAAAGAGGATGCAGTAAAAAACAAACAAGCACATGAAGAAAATGTTCATAAAAATTCTGTTAAATAAAATTATTTTTTACACCACTGATTGAACTATTTTATACTAATTTTGAGTGCTATTGCAGAATGCATTTACCTTTTTCAATGACTACCGTTCTAATGAATGTTGGCTACAAGAAATAAATATTGGTGAGCACATTCAGTATTGCCAAATTATTTTTTCCTTCTGTAGATGGAATTGTGGTAGAATATCTGGTTTCTTTAAAAGTTGCAACATCAAGTTCAAAAAACTCTTTTAAAGAGTTACCTCCGTTAAGTAATTTATTGACGTGTATTTCCTCGACTGATGTTGCTGCTAGTGGGAAAAGAGTTTAAGCATAAATGATTACAGAAGCTGCCCTTTTTTATATCTAACTTTAGCACAAGTCCTATTAATCAGGAAAGGTATGCAGTCAAAATGGATCAAAACAATTTAATTTTAAATTGCCATTTTCTATTTAATGATTCAGGTTAATCGTATATTGAATCTAATTTCAGTAAGATGATAAAAGCTACAATTAGTTGTTCCTACCGTCCTTAAATTAAAGGCAAATTAAACATAATATATTATCTAATAAATAAAATATCAGATATATTGAAATGTATTTTACATTTCAAATCGTAAAATGGCTATTTTTTCATTAATATTTTATATATATATATAT
>JAPMOR010054603.1:274866-338060 GCA_026543865.1 Argiope aurantia | reverse complement strand
TTTTTTTTTCCTTTTATTCTGGTATTTTATATATATACAGGGTGCGGCAAAAATTCGTGCAAAATTCAAAAAATCATAATAAAAAAATAATGTTCGAAAAAAATTGCGGTTTCCTGGAATATGTTCAGAGAGCCTTTGGATTTCGTTATTTCCATTAAAAAATGCATTTAAAATGGCCGATAGATGGTGCTCAAGTGGTTATACAGAGACGGTTTATGCAAATCAGGAAAACAGAGCACAGTAACATTATAGTGCATTTGATTTTAAAGCAAAAGATGCTCAACATGACCGAAACCACAAGATATTAAGCAAGCGAGGCGCGTAACTACGCCTATTACAGCTGCGTGTAACATGTCGGCATCGATGCCACTAACGGCCAATTGAATGGCATCTTTCAGATCCCTCAAGGTGGCAGGAGAGCCCCGGTAGACACGCTTATCACTCTGTCCTTAGTGAATGTGTGTAGGAGGAACGTCTTAACGGAACTAGCAACGTGGGGCAGGGAACCATCCTGCATGAAGCTGACGGAAGATAACGCACGTCTTTGCTGCAAAGGAGGCATAACATGGTCTCGCAAAAGCCTAAGATAGCGTTCTGCAGTGACGGAACAGGTTTCTCAACCTGATAGAGGACAACGCTCTTCAAAAAAGAAAGGGCATAGAATGAAGGACACAATGAAACCGCACCAAACAGTCACATGTGGAGAATGTAGTGCTTTGGTTGTGTACGCACGAGGATTTGATGCTGTCCAGATACGACTGTTTTGCGTATTGACGTCACCATGCATTGAAAAGTGGGCTTCATCTGCCCACATGATGATCAATAACCATTCTGGGTCACGTTCCATTTGTGCAAGCACCCATGTTGCAAAGGCTTGTCTTTTCTCGCAATCTGCTGGCAACAACTGGTGAAATGCCTCTATCTTGTAAGGATGCAGTTTCAAGATTTCGTGCAAAATGCGTCGGATCGACCTTTTCGGAATTCCTGTTACTTTACCTGCTTCACGTGCACTGGAACTTCCCGTTGATATCTCGGCTACCACATTTCTCAAAATCCTTTAAACAAACGGACGCGGTCAGCACTGACGGATCGTGGACGATCCTCAAATCTTCCCGTTTCCTCAAAACGGTGAACCGAATTCAATATCCCATTCAATGAAATTGGGTTTTTCTTCGCCTTAATTCCTTTCACCTTCCGTAACTATCGCAATGCTTTAGTCGCTGATTCAATGTTCTTATAGAATAGTTTAACCACTAATGTTCGATCCGGTAGCGATAGCATGCTACTGGTGTCGAATGCAGATCCATTTCCTGCCTTGTGTTTTATATCCATACAGATTTGCATAAACAGTCTCAGTATAATGTGTGAGAGCCATCTATCTGTCATTTTAAATACATTTTTTTAATGGAAATAACAAAATCCAAAGACTCTCTGAACAGATTCCCGCAAACCACAATTTTTTTTTCAAGCAATACTTTTTTTGAAGATTGCACGATCTTATGCCGCACGATGGTAGGTTAGGAACGAAACCCACGAATGAAGTCAACAAAACATGAAAACATGAAGAATATCTCTTACTAGTGTCTATTCTTATCCACAATCAATACCTCTTCCCAAAGACCATTTGATCTGTTGCTCTTAAAGGATGGAGGAGGCAATAATGCCCCAGAACTGGGTATGTGACACAAAATAAACATTTTTTTATGGATGGAGGCCGCTGCTTGTGAATAACGCGAATAATATACGACAGTATCCAGGCAGTAAGTTGGTACTGCAGAGTTGCTTTGTTTCGAATAATGCTTATAATGCTTGTGGTAGTTTCTTCGAAACAGCCATTCTTCATTCAAATTTATTCTTTTTGTTTGTTTTATATTTATTTTGTTTTATATTTGTTTGTTTTATATTTATTTTGTTTTATATTTGTTTGTTTTATATTTATTCTTCTGATAAAACCTGAATTCAATAAAGAAAATTAAATACCATTTTTATGAATGCCATAAAAATAAGGTTTAATTTGAATTTTTTTATTTTTCTGTTGCTCGGCTTTTTATTTATAATTCATTAATATAAAATAGAAAGGATTTCCTTTCGTTATCACTACCATGCGATATTTCTTTATTTAGAAAAATCGCAGATAGATTATAAAATTTAATTGAATTAACTCATAAATTGATATTGAAATTTCGGAAACATTAAAATAATGTATTAATCATTCGATATACACAAATGTTAAAAGTTTCAAAGCTATCGCACGTACGGAAGTGAAATATATATAATGTTGACACTCATTGGAATCATGGTTCACGAATACTGATATTTCTTAGTTCCGATGGTTCTTACGCACACAAAATAATTTATGTATTATATGTAAAACGTAAAATATTAATGTGCATTATATTTATACATGAGTATTTATTTAGAGTAGTAAAAAAAGTGAGGAATCACATTTATTTTGAACTTTAAATAATAATAATAATTTAGAGTTTTCTTTCTTGAACACTCAATAGAAAGCATATATTCTATTCGAGAAAAATAACAAGAGAGTTTGAAAACTTAAAAAAGTTTAGAAACTTTGAAACATTATTAAAACTTCATATGCTTGGGAACACAACTAAAATTATGTTCTCGATTAAAGTTGAAGTAATTGTATTATTTTCAGTCCTTTCAAAATAACGCTATCATTTCTTTGAATTCTGTTGCTAATATTTTTAGATTTTAGAGTTTTAAACGTGTTTGCTTTAAAAATAAAGCAAATATTTAAAAAGCAAATTTAGAATTACTTCCAAAAAATTGAAAAACATTGAAGAATGAAAGATAGATAAATATTCAACATTTAATTTTAAACATTTACCAATTTAGAGAGAGTCTAGGCATGTTAATAATATGAACAAAATGGGATAAATAATATTTAGACTTATATACTACTTTGGCGACCAGCCAGTTCGCCAATCTTAATGCGCGTTAAAATTTTTAATTAAATATTTTATGTAACTTGTCTTTTAATAGTTTCTGCATCAAAATATTTTTAAGCTTTCAGTTTTGAGAGTCATATAATTCACTCGCATTATTATTAAGGCCTTAAGCCGTAATGTGCTATCTCATTAATTTTCTGTCAGTTCCGGAAAAATTTCATTATTAAATTAAAGTGAAAATGATTAAACTGCAATTTATATAAAATATTTTTACTGAAACTATTCATCTTTTTTTAAATATGACTATTGAAAAGACGGTCGTTCAGCATTTGAGTCATGGTTAATACAGAATAATTTTAATAAATTCTGTAATATCTCGGGAATTATTCAACAAATATTTCTCAAATTCATCATAAAATTCAGTTTCTAGATTTATTTTCTAAAGAATTTAAATGACGTGAATGACGATATATTATTTTTCTTCTGTCTATAAATTTACTTCAAAAATTATGAAGTCTAAACTTTATACAGTCCTAAGAAATAGGAATTATATTCTGCAAAATATTCTTGACATTTCAACTTTTTAATAAATAAATGAAAGGTTCTATCTCCTGCTTTCAAATCTGATCGGTTTATGAAGTTTTGAATAGAATAGTGTAGAACAATCAACATTTTTATAATCTTAGACCAATCAGTCTTAGGAAACACTGGGCGTTGATTGGGGTATCATCTTTGAGACGGTCGATGAAGTGGCTTAAAATCTCTCATTTTTATTGAATAGTGATATTAAGATTTTCATAAATCTGTCAGTTTTAGTGACTAATTTAGTTGATTGGAGGGTAACTCTTTTTATTTAAAAATATTAGTGTCTCAAGAATATTTTGTTAAATATGATTTACAGAGCAGAGGATCTATATATGAGCTAAACATTCGCACCCGATGGAGTCAGGTTATATATAATATAATTATTTACTTAATTTGTAGAATTTTGACACTCATATTTCTATTATTAAAGGTTTACAAATTAGCAGTAGAGCCTTGAATTGAAAGGATATATATTAAGCCATGTTTACCTTAAATAAATCTGATTTATTGAATTAATAATGAAGATATTGAAAAAGATCATAGAAAACTTTCTCTTGAATTTTCTTTTCAAAAAACATCATGCTTCATATTTATTTCATTGTATACAGACACATGCTGAAAATTAAATTTTTATATGCTTAATTTGTAATGATACTTACTTACTTTTTTTTAATTTCAACATCTGTCAATATGATGGCAGTACCTTGGTAGAAGTTAATTTTTTTTCCAATTAACGTGCAACATCCTTGTGCAGCTTAAATTTTATTTTTATTTTGTGTGAAATAAATCGTTAAAAAATATGACGAAATTATTTTTAACAATTCATTAAAAATAGAAATTTATTTGCTGTTTAAAACATTGGCATTATTGAAACAGTTATTTTTTTTAAGTTCAATATGATGCAAAAAATATTTGGGGCTATAATATTTTCGGAAGATATAGCAGGAAAACGCCGCCATTTCATGTAATTTCCAATAAATTAAAATTCTAATTAAAAATTCAAAAAAAAGTCACTTTGAGGTGCACATTCCCGGCCTCCAAGGTATACATGTGCCAAATTTGTTAGCTGTAGGTGGACAGTCTGGCTTGTATAGCGCCAACACACACACACATTGAGCTTTATTATAAGTATAGATATAGGTATAGATTGAATCTTAAGTCGCTAAAGAAATTATGAATCTGAAAATAAATTCATTTTAAAAGAATGATACAACAGTCATTGTCAATAATTTTATTTTGAGAAATGCTTTTTAACTTTTCGAGACTGATTTGATAAAATTCTCATTGGTTTAAATGATTTAATGTCCCGTCGGTCTTGAAAGGATTAAAAAAGAAACTACTTAAAGGAGTTTTTTTTATTTATTCAATATATTTAATATATTTCTTTGTTGGTTCAGTATCAGTATTTGTTATCCAATATATTTCTTTTGTTGGATATTATTAATCTGTCTTTAAATTTATTTTTCTAAATGAAATCCAAACAAACTTCATTCTCGTCCAAATGAATTTGTCAGATATAAGAGATTTTTTTTTCTAAATATGTGAATATAAGAAAAAATAAATTATTTTATATTGAATACTAAGCCTGTTTTCAAATAATAGTACTTAATATGTTTGATTACATTAAATCCAAAAAAGAAATATTCAAGATTAGAATTGATTGTCTGCATTTGAGAGCAAATTATAATGAATATTTTCACCACGATTAGTTTTCATCCATTCTTTTGTTGAATCAATTCTTTGTTTATAAGTTAAAAAAACTCCTGATGTTAAGAAAATTTCCATATTTCTAAACAAAATCATCTTAATTTACTACTTTC
This sequence comes from Argiope aurantia, assembly GCA_026543865.1. Classification (NCBI taxonomy): domain Eukaryota; kingdom Metazoa; phylum Arthropoda; class Arachnida; order Araneae; family Araneidae; genus Argiope; species Argiope aurantia. Next base: position 332,743 of record JAPMOR010054603.1, on the reverse strand, counting down.
AGGAAATGTAGCATCATCAACGCGTTGAGTGCGTGACTCGCCTGTAGAATTACTATTGTTAGTTAATTGAACAGATATATTTAATAAATTAAATGACTATTTATCTACAGTAATTGAGAGATAGCAAAGAAATGATTATCCAATTAGATACATTGGACAAATACTAAGGTTGAATCATGTCAACGTGTTAAAAATGTGTGGTCTAATATCGAAACTAGTTAGAGGACTGAGAAAAAAATCCTTTTAATTTCTATTTTCAGGAAATGTAGCATCATCAATACGTTAATTGCGTGACTCACCTGTAAAATCACTATTGTTAGTTAATGGGCAGAGCAATTTAATAAATTAAATGACTATTTATCTACAATAATTGAGTCATAGCAAAGAATGGCTCTGATATAATTTCTATTATTATTACCGAGTACTTGAAAACTTAATGTTGCCTCTTTTCTATATTTGAAAGCATTTTGTCTCTTAGAAGGCTGTTAATTCATATAAAAATATACATACATATATTTTGATAAAAAATACAGAATGTATTCTCAACAAAAAATCATTGCTTTAAAACAATTTCAATTTAAAAGTAAAATTAATTCAATTTTTTTTGTTAGAAAACCTCAAAATAATAATTTTTATCCTTGATTTATTCAGAAACAACTGTGAACTTTTATAACAAACATGTAGTTGAACAGAGCATGCATTTATATTAAATGGAAAAACGAGAAGCGTTTCTCGAAGGAATCCAATTATTTGTTTCAAAATACGCAGCTGTCGCCGACAAAAACGGATATGAATATGCATTTGAAAAACTATGTTCGAAACAACATAAAAATCATGTATGCTTTCCAACATGACTTTGATGCGTCTGAATTTTCAAACCTACATTTCAACAGAAGGAATCTTGACTTCCATGCCTCCTACTTTAAATTAAATTATTTTGGATGTTATTGAAAAGGAAATTGAAAAAGGGAGTCGACAAACTTGGCGCTATTCGACTTCAGAAATATTTTTATCTATGAGTTCTCTTATTGAAATATTTCGGTATTATTTTTTTTTTGAGCTACGTGGAAGTTTTAAGAAATAATAATAGCTTAAAGTATAAAGAAAGCTGGAAGTGAATGAGTGAGAAATAATACTTTTATAAAAACCTTGTCGGTAGTTAGTAGTATTTAAAATATAAGTATTTTCACAAGAAAAATAGCACTTTCTTTAAAATATTAATACGAAAATAAATAAAAACATAAATTTTAATCACTTAATATAAATATTAATCAGAAATAAACTGAATTTTTTAAAAAAATTGCCTTATAACAGAAGATAATTAATAACATTTTCGTCTAAAATTAATTTTAATTAATATCGATCTGTATCGATCTATTTATCTGTCTTTCTAATTAAATAATTCTTAATTGAACTTAGGATTTAGATAATCACCTTTGCATTTTTTAATATACGCTGTTGTGAAATTGTTTGATTTCAGAATGTGTCAATTAAGAAATAAATGTGAGTCATGTTTCCTCGTTCTTACACATTGATACAAAAATGTGTTATAAATTTTATGGCAATACTGCTGAAAGTAGGAATAATGAAGTAACGAAGCTTCACAGAATTTGTCATTATCAAAATTACTAAATATCATATTCAAAACAAATTTATTGAATTTAGTTATGTATATTTCTACATACGTTTGAATAAATAAAAATTGGATTCAAATATTTAATCCCACTTTATAGTCCATATTTTAAGATTCTATTCAATATATAAGATGTAATGCATGACAAATATATTTCATTAACGTGTTTTATATCTAATAAAAGACTAATGAAATTTTTATGTTTTTATATTATTTGAGTTCAATAATTTTTTTTTTTTTTTTGCATTTTTAAAGCAAATGTTAGTAATTAATTTAAAACATAAATATAATAATTAATTACACAATTAAGACTAAATGTTGGGAAAATTAAACTCTGCAACATATGAAAGTTTTGAAATATGACTTTAGTGATTAATTTACATCCGTAAAGTAAAATTCAGATTTCTTATATTTGTTTTAATTTGAAAAAACAAAAGAATATGCTTGATATAAATTTAATAATCACAATTATATCAAATTGTGTATACTATTTTTTAATGTGAGAATCGATTTAAAAACCATCAAATGCTCTATTTTCAGTAGTGCTTCAGCATATAATTATATTTTATTAACATGCATTTAACTTTCTAGAGTCTGACGAAAGCTGTGTTTTTAAAATTATTTATTCTTTAAGCAGATTTTAAAGATTTATAAAAAATTATTTAATAAATAAATATTTGATGCATTTTACATGCATATTTTGACTTTTATATAAATCTTCATTCGAAATAGAACCCTACATTTTGCAATTTTAATAAAACCAACAAGCGGTTCATTTAACATTGTGCCGTTTATTTTAGTAGTTATTTATTTTAATAAATGTTCAAATAATATTAAGCCTATTCTTCTTATGTCCTTGTGATTATATTATATCGACTAAGAGAACTTGTGGAAGAATCAGCAGAAAAGCGCCTTGTTATCAGTTGTTACAAACAGTTAGTGTTTATGGATGAGAGTTGTCTGTAGTCTAAGGGAAAATTTAGACTTTCTATTCCTAGTGAAATTGCAGGTGCTTCAGATAAGAATAGTAACTTATAAGAATTGTAATTAATATTATTGTAACTTATAATGATTCAAATTTATTTATTTTGATACTCATACAGGATGATTCATCCCCAACGTGACAAACTTTGTAGAGGAGCAGAATACGTAATTACATGATATTGTCACGTAGGTTCTTTAGTGTGAAACTCAATGACACACACAAGAAGTAGAGCTAAACCAATTTATTAACTGAACTCAGAGACTGGCAAATCTTCTGCTTTTATACTAGCAGAGAAAGTTCTAGAATACTTTTCTGAAGACAGTAAGAAAAATCCAGAACACTTGTCTAGTATACTAAAGAAATGTCCAGAATCTTCTGGAACCTGATATAAAGGGAATCATAAAATCAAGGAATGAAATATTTACACAAACTGTGAATCGCATTGTCTCCAGCGGGATTCGAACTCACAATCTCTTGATTATAAGATCAGTACTATGACCATTCGGTCATGGAGTGTCAACCGCCTATTTTCAATGCGGCGATATTTCCATTCGTACATAATATTATCATTTACAGAATATTTTTGATACAAAAACATTGTTTTGATCACCATCAAACTGCAACTCAGAAGCGTCCTTGTTATACCTTAACCAAAAATTAAATGCAGATTTGCATTTATCTCAAAATTGATAAAATTCGATTCTAACAAAGCTGAAATCTGAATTTCCATGAAAAAGCATCATTTCTGACTACAGCCTGTTACTTTTAAGTCATCAAGCCATCATAACCGCAAACTCTAAGGGATATGGTGCAAATCAGTTTCGTACTCTTTACAGTTCAGTTATATTTTGTAACATAATTAATACTCTGATTCTTGAAATAAAGTCTTCAATTGATCTGTTAAGAAGTAAACTGATTTAATACTTATATTGTTACAATATAATCTATTTTTAGTTGTATGCTGAAAATGCTTAATAGCCTGAACATCAAGTAACGACGCGTTATTATACATAAAATCGTGAGACCCAGGTAACAAACCACAGATGTTGTATGCACAAAACTTCATTTGTAGTAAACAGCTGCACTTAAGCAACAAATCGGTGATATACGAACGTAACAGCAGTAAGTCCTCCGTCAGAACTCCTGGAGATATCTACTTTAAAAGGTGATTTATCTCAACTACTCGCTACTTCTGACTCGACGACTATTCATTGTTCCGCTCTGTCTCTATTTTTTTATAAAACTTCTATGAAAGGGCAAAGAATTTTCTACAAGAAACATTGTCACTCCTAATAAAGATATCACAACGATTCTCGCATATTCTGGGTCCTTCATTCTCATTCCCGAAGCCGCCAATTTTGAAATTATTGGCTGGGCATCCAAAAAGCAGCCATTACTACTTCATCGAAATCAATTTCCTCATCAGGAGTTTTACTGCGTATGGAAACAATATTACAAATTCCTAAAAATAAAAATCTGGAATTCCCCAAACTGCAAAGATTTGTTGAAAGTTTTTTTGGAGGGGGGGGGGGCATTTTACCAGAATTGGAAACTTGATTTTCATCAATTGTTTTCCAAGATTTAACATTTATAGCTGAAAACTATCAGTAAGTATATTCACTTAAGTAAATTAAATCAAATAAATTGGAAATTTGTACTCTAAACCCAGATGATGTAAACCATAATGTATCTTATGAAACATTGAAAATTCCAGCTAATAAACAATATTTTCTTCTTTAATCTCGGAAACAAAAGAAATAATTTCGAAGTTCTAATAGAAGCTTAATAAATTTGTCGAAAACCTCTAGATAACATTTAAATTCTTAGATATATTGTTCCAACAAATAAAGCTTTAACTGAAATTGCATGCAACATTTATTTATAAATAATTACTTTCTATCTTTCAAAAAGCTATTTTTCATTTAGACAAAATGCTTCCTTTAAAATAAGAGAGCATTAACAAATTAGTAAAGGAAACAAAATAAAAGGCAATAATCCATAAATGAATGTTTTGTAAAAAGTAATATATTGATCAAATAACAAAGTTTTATAAAGAAAATTTCTCGCTAGATAGAATATTTTAGAAATTTATCTCTTTTCTTTTTATATTCTAGATGTTTGTTTACATGATTCCAAATAAAGTAATTTTTACAGAATTTTAAACTGACATTGCATTTGGTCTAAAAAATTGTTATCCCCAAACTTCAAACAAATTTTTAAATTTTGATAATTACATTGAGCTCAAAGAAGGTACTATTTATAAAAATGCGATGAGAAAAGAAGAAATTAATATTTTTCGCTTGATGAAGTTTAACTAAGCAAATAATCAATAAACAGCAAATAATTTTTAATTTTCCATTAAATTTTAAATGTGGAAGTTTTTATAATGTATAAGGATATCATGGAGGAAGGCTAATTTGAGTAGATTTAATTAGTATTAATCTTCTAATACCCATTTCTTCGTAAAAAAAGTTGCATTCATGTTTACTTTTCTTTCCAAAGCAAAATTCTCGCTTCTTAAAATTTTGGAATTAAAATTTATCTTTTTGTAACGTATAATCTGAAAAAAACCTTTATCATGTAAGTGAGATATCTTTTCATGATAAAATTGCAATAATTCTCTTCAACTTTGTAACTGACGTTTTCCCATATATTTTATCATCACTGGATAAAAGTGCTAATTTCCAATTTCACCTCTAGATGCTGCTGCAAGTGGTTTCCTCTCATACTGCATAGTCACTTTATTATATCTAATCTGTGTATTATTATTGCAGTTGTTACCATCTCAAAAACCTGAAATGTTCAATGGGAAAACCATTGTTAACGGAAGAAATGATTTTCCATTCTCTACAGATTGAACAAAACTTTAAATTTTTTTTTCTATTTTCAATTCTATCTGACTTTTTATACTTTCCATTTAAAATTTTACCTTAGTGATGGCGGGCGGTAATGGAAAAAGCCAAATCAAATAAAATTTGGTATTCAATACCCCTCTTGCAGAAAAAATACGTGAGATTTCATTAGTTTATACTTAAATGAGATTTGGTATTTCGATAAATATAAAATTATGTTATTATGTGTGTTTTAATTCCTACAGTTCCTCTCGTGTTGAATAAGGAGGAATATTTTGGGTTCAGTGTTTGATACCTTCTTAAACTTTCATAAAGATGCACAATGCTAATGTCGCATAGTATTTTCAAATTGCTATATTTTGGTCAAATTTGTGAAAGAAAATTAGTTATCTTGAATTATAAATTAATAAGTATATTTTTTTTGTTTTTTCGTGTTACATATCAATGAAATATTTGTTTCAGAAAGGCCGCTTCTCTAAGTTAATATTGGAATAATGAAAAGCACGTTTCTTTTAATTAAAATAAAATTTAAAAACCAGAAACAATTGGAGAGAATAAAGCCAATAAATCTGCTTTAAGTATATCCTCACTGGATGAGACCCGTAGAATTTTAAGGATTTTTCGGAAAATTATCGCAACAATATTTAATTGTTATGCATCGCTTAAACGCACTACCGTTTTAATGTGAGTAATGTAGTCGTTTTAATTTGAGACAGAGGAATCATCTGCAATTACGATGAAAATAAATTCGGAACACTAGATTGTCTTTTCGTATAATGATCCATAGTCTAAAAGCATAGGTTTCATCGAACAGGCTGGATTAAAAACACTGATCAACAATAAGAACAGTAATAAAATTGAATTTAAAAAGATCCAAATTATTGAGCAGAACGGTTTCACACTTGACTGTCACTCCTTGGTCACACTGCAAAAGAACAGAAGAAACAGGAGTACAATAAAAGATTTCGGAAGAGAAGAACAAAAGAAGTATCCAGTCATACATTTTCATTACAGCCTGACACCGAGGCGGTGGGAGGTTATTAAGTTTTCAGCAGCGGGGTATTCCTCTGTGTTCTTCCCATGTGACTTTCCTTCTTTTGCGATCATTTCGCAAAGGGAGGTACTTACACAATTCTTTCGGAGATGTGCGTCTAGTTTACTTTATATGACGTATCTATAAAGAAAGGAAAGGAATGTTGCCATTGGCACTTCCGGATATTATGGAACTGAGACTTCTGGGCGATGCCACTGGGGATGAGGAAGACAGGAGTTGTTCCGTACAGCTGAGTAACCGGGGAAATGGAAATGTTTATTTTATTTACTTCCGTGTAAAGATAATAAAACTCTTGTGAAAAGTAGTTGAGATATCTTTGGATTCTTATAGAGAAATTATTCGAGAATTTTGAAAAAATGCTTTTTTTATTGTATATATGCATACCAAAATAATCCAAATTGTATAAATGATTTTATTGAATTTCTTATACTCTGCATCTTTCCTAATATGAAACTAAGAGGATAGCTTTATAAATTCGATTCAATCGAAAAATAGTATTAAAAACTGCATTCAAAAATAATAATAACTCCACATGATATCTTTTTAAAAGTGAAAAATGGTTTGTTAATTTTAATATATCACGCATTATTACTATATAAATAATTAGCTATTCACACGATCTTTTGTAATAAAAATTTCAATTAAATGTTTTATAAAACATTTAAAATGATCATTTCTTTAAATTAATTAAATAATAAATCTTAAATAAATATTCCTTGAATATAACAATTAATAAAGCTTCGTAAAAATAATTTCAAGATACTTGAGATATTAAAATGTAAATTACTAATAAATAACTCTAATCAATCCTTCATAATATTAAAATTACATTTAAGAAATTTGAAGAGGAAACATATAAGAAGCAAATTTAATTAACAGTAACATTTTATTGAACATAAAATTTTCTGATACGAATGTCATAATTGATTTATTTGCATATTAAAAGGATAATCAAGTATTTGTTTAAAGGTCGTTTTGAAATGTAAACCGAATTTATTGGATTCAAATTGAAAATAAACGGACTAAAATTGAATTCTCACCTTTAGCATTTTATGTCGTTAACTAGTTTTTGCTTTTAGACTAAGTTTATTCCTTTGTTGATATTTGCAGTTACTTTTTTTATAATCTAAATATATAATTCTCATACATTTCAAAATATTCTGATAAATAAAAATTCTTGTTTTTTAATGCTTATGTTAAAAATCATAAGAACTTAACTTTCGGGGAAATATATATTATTTAGGTAAACCTTATTTCGTAAATTTCATCAAACATATAATTATCTTTAATTGCTTTTCCAAGAGAAGATGGATATTAATTTATAATTTCCTAAATTCCATTTTAGCATTTCAAATAAATATTCGAATTAGCATTATGTTTAATTCTCAAATAATATTAACGCATATAGATGCATTTAACAGATTTCTTCAGAAATTCCTTGCAACATCACTCAGTCAAAAATAGTGTAATGTTGATATAACTGAATGATTCTGAGCATAGAATAGAACTATATATTTTTGAATCAAAAGCCTAAATAATGAGAGAATTAATAATGTATGATCAATTTTAAACTAAGGGTTGTTCTTTATGATTTACACTTCTGTATTTTGAGCTCTTCTTAATGATTTACTCTTATTTAATCTTAAATGTTATTTAGAAATTTACACATTTTTTTTCATTTAGTTTATTATAAAAAAATATGCACATTTTATCGAGAAATTTAAAATTTTCAACTTAAGAATTAAAGATTTTTTTTTTAATAAGACGAAAATATATTTTTTCCGTTCCGTTGTCTTGTATATTAAATTTTAGTGACTAAAATATTGAATACATTTCTATTCGTTATTCTTAAATATTTAACAGTTTTCAATTTTAAAAAATTCGTTTGAATTTTGCTTCTACGAATTTTCTTTGGAAAACTACATTTATTTATTTTTTCATTTACGTTATATATATTTCTTTTTATATGATTCTATAATCTTATATATTACTAGCTGACCCGGCAAACGTTGTTCTGCCATATAAATTATTTCTAGTGAATATTTTGGTTGTTAATTAAAAAAGTAACGAATGTATTGTAAGTGTGTAGGGATGGGATCTATGACAGAAAGAGGAATGGAGAGCTATAGACGATGATCGCCGATAAAAAAAACAAAAAAAAAACAAACAAGCATTCTTTTTCTCAATACAATGTATTTCATTAACGTAACGAACATATAAATTGTTTGATCTCTTAAAAGTTAAACGTAAAGTGAAAAAAGTAATATATTTTTTATTCCAGAGCAATTGAGTGTACGATATTTTTTGTCAGTCCGTCTTTAGCTAACACAAATACGCGCCATGGTTTACCCACGCGAGAACATGCCACGTATAATTCCGTGTGAAAAATATGGTGTGCCCAAATCTAAGACGCAAACAGACATCGTTTGGCCTTGCGACTTATTGGTTGTCACTGTGAATGCGAATCTAATAGGAAATTGATCGCGTTTGAATTCGATTGGCATGTTTGTGAGAATCATTGGAATTCGTGGCAGCAAAACATTTTCGGCTCGGAATTAATTTGTCATTCAAAATGGTGGCTTCGATCACGTTTTTCCTCAATTTTTTTAATGACCAATCGCACAATCGTGGTGGGTTCAAATTCCGAAGTAAAATAACCAGTCAAAACAGAGATAAAATAACCAGTCACCACAAGGTGTGGTGACATGCCTGGCAAATCCAGTGAGTTCAAAAACTGTGTTGGATAATTTACAGCTTCGCAAGCCAAGTCGCCTGGCAATGACTGCTGTATCTTGAAGTTTAAATCGTCGACGCCCACATTTTTTGCTGCCAAAATGGCTCTTCTGCCAGCCATGCAGGATTTATGTATTGTGTGCGTACATCTGGAAATTTGTGGTCAATGGGAGCATTTTGAGAATCAACGACAGTGCAGAAATTAGTGGGCAATTTTATGCATCGAGTATTTTCAAAGACAGCAACTTTTCCATCGCCGATATCTAACAATTGGTCCGAGAATTTGTCAGCAGATGGATCTTGTAGCATTTGGACGCGCGTGTTTATTTTTAGCTGGACTTTTTCAACATTACGCCACAGTGGCGATGATTTCAAGTAAGCGTTGATCTCATCATCGTAAGTTGAACGTGGATAGGGATATCCTAATTACCTAGTGTTATGAAATATGCTTTACGACCTATTCTCATACCTACCAAAGACACATAAAAAACTTCATAAAAATCGGTCGAACCGTTTCGAAGGAGTACGAACACAAAAAATGTGACACGAGATTTTTATATATTAGATTTTCTCAAATTCTAAATTTTAATAATTTCTTCATACAAGAAACATCATAAATCAAATTCTACTGAACAGTTTAATTTCAAATTTTTCAGAATAATTCTTCAATATACTCTGCAGTTCCTGAGAAAACGAATAAAATATTTATTCATTTTAAACGATTTGATACTTAATTTAATTTTTAACATGCAAAAAAAATGAAATTTTGGTATTATTTATCTGTTAAAACTCAAAATTTGAAAATCAAATTGAAATAAAATGCATTTTTTTATTTTAGGAATTTCGTAATGTATTTATTAATTTGTCTCCAAATTTCAATAAAATCGTTCTCAAGATTCCTAACTATAAATCTTTACTTTATAGCACTTTTTAGTCAAAAAGACATTTTCTTTTCAATTTTCAGAAAACTATTGATTTCTAACAGGCATTTTTTTTCAATCCTTTTCATATAAAAAGTTTTAAAAATATGTCTCTTTTTACAGTTTTCAAAAAATGCAACCCCAATTTTGAAATCCATGTTGACTCAGAGATGTTTTATTATGAATTACACAATAAATATTCCCTTAAATGACGCATACATCTTGTAATAAAAAATAAATGAACATCATACAGATATTCAACGGGATATTTAAGTTAAAAGTTAAAGTATTTATGTTTTTAGTTACAGATGAAAGCAAAATAATTCAATTTCGTTTGGAATAAAGAACAATTTCAGTGGCCATCTTTTAACTGTCAATAAAAAAATTTCATGAAAGAAAATTAAATGCCTTTCGCTATGAAAAAAATGTGCTCTAGCATTAAAGAACAATCTCAATGCACCTGGATTTTGTCTCCTTCTTGTGTAGCCGAAATTTTATTTCGTATTTTTCTCAAATATATAACCAGATAGATTTATCAACAGAATTTCTTGAGGTTTCTTTTTTCCAAGATGGCTAGAACTGAAATAGAAGTTTCAGTGTATGAGTAGGTATAACATATGAAAGAAGTAGCGAGAAATAAAGAGCATACGGCCGGAAGGCAAACAATTTTGGACCAAAACCGAAACAATTCGTTCCCGAACTAAAGCATTTGTCTGCCATTCAAACATCAGGCCTCATTTCTTCTTTTTTAGCCTAAAACCTGAGCTTAGAAAAGTTTGAAATATATTTCCTTCTTCTTCATGAAGTAATCATTCTTTGAAGGAAAAATTATTTTTCCTTTGCTTTTTATTCCTCTTACCTGATAGAACATTTTTAGGTATTCTAAATAAAAATAAACAAAGCATTTTCTGTTTCGAAATATTAAATGTATGGAAAATTATTATATATAGACATAATTTATCTTAGTATAGATATCGTAATGGTGTTTGAAATAAAATCTATTATCACGGTAAATTACAAAATGATTCATATCACTAATGTGTAAGCTATCAAAACTGCTTCGCTGCTCAACATATGAATGCTCCGATTTTATTAATATTATCAACTTATTTACCTTCCCATAGATATGTCATTAATTCATCCATCAATTTAACCATCAGCTCTTTATCATTTGAGAAGCTGAATTATGAATGTAAATTGTCTTAGACAATAATCTGCTATCTTTCTGAAAAAATATGAAGTCCACCTTTTAATAGCATACATTCTAAATCTACCACTTTAGGGGAAGTCAGCAAAGCTCTCAGTTTTTATATATTGTTTTTTAATTCTTGGTATGGGAAAGTCTTTATCTAAATTTATGTTGAACAGGAAGAGATGATTTGGTTTATAGCGTAAAATGCAATATTGGATTTTTTTTCTTCTTCAAAATATTTTGTTAAAATTAACATTTATTTCATTCCTTACCCTGAAAGGCAGTACTAGTTTGTTATACTTCCCTATCTCAAAAAATTCAGCTTCTTGTTGCTGTTGTTTTGTAGTTTATTGGAGCAAGAACCATATGCGGGTATACTACGCTCGAGAAAATGGTAAAATCAGAGTGGATTATAAAAAAAAGACCTTATTAAAATAAAATAAAAAATTAATAGCAGCTGAAAAACACATAAAATATGGCAATGTAAAAAATAAATGTGAGATGTTGTATAATTTTGTCATCTGAAATTATAAGCAATCAATGTTGCTATCACTTCACTACGCAACGAAATTCTTCCTTACAGTCATGTAGCATAGACATAGTCATATTTCTCCGACCCGCCCGAAGGCACACGGAATAACTGAATAAATAATGAATGACTGAAATGAATGACTGAATCGCCGCAACAGCAACACTAGCGGGAAAAGTGGTTGAGTCCTAAGGGCCATCACCGGTCACGGTACAACCCTTCCCGAAGGAAGTACGTCCCGTCATTGATGGGAGGAGCCAGATCCCCAGCCCATTTTTGTGTATCCTCCAGGGTGGCGATATCCAACCACCATACCGGAAGCATCTCATCCTCATTTGGAGGTGCTCCCCAGGGTTTTAGTTCCGTGGCATATAAAGAAGTCAAATCTAACCCTCGAAATAGAATGGCTGAAAAGACTCACCAACAATTTCTTCTTCAAGCAAAACAATCAGAGTGACAATCATAAATGACCAAACAACGATATGTGAAAATAGGTTTATATTTTGCTACCTTTTTGCTAATCTTCTGGCTATCCTAGAGTAGAAAAAAAAAACAGTCTGACATTAAATGACTAAGATAAGAACAGCATCACAGATTCATTTAGAATTACGCTTGTTATATAAAAAAATATTTTATCTAAAATTACTTATCAAATAATAATTCCAATGTTTATTTGGCTATTTTTACTTCTTTTAATCCCCCATTTTATGATACTAAATGCAAAAAGAAATGGACTAGATTTTTTTTTTACATTCATTGTATAGATTTATTTATCATTTCTCCAAATATTTATGATTTCATTGTTACAACGTAGAAATTACTTTTATCTGTTAATGTTTTTTTTCTGTAATTTTTGTAATTATTTTTCAATAAATATTATTTTCAAAATAAAATTCCTATGTCATACCCATTGATTTTCTCAGAGACTAAATGGTTGCAGTTAAGAGGCCTGATATAGCCTCATATCTATTATTTTGCTATCAATTTTACATTCTACAGTACTTTTTACGTTCTAAAAGTATTAACATCAAAGCTATGCATTGTTAAACTTATATATAGACATAATATAATATATATACGAAAATATAATTTTATTGCATTTCTAAATTAGAGGGAGATTTATTGTTCGCCTTATATATTTCTTTATATAAATCTAAATAAAATTCATTGCGTTTTCCTATTGATAATTATTTCTGCGAATAATTTTAGGACTTCTACTTGATTTTAATTATAGTACGGCCAAAAAGATATTTTCCATTAAATAAAGACTTCAGCAGCAATAGAATAAAAGGAAATATTTCCATGTCCTTACCTCATCTTCAAATCTTTCATTTCAAGTATTTATCACAAATATACAATCAAAAACTGAGAAAACGGATTGTTTTCGATTTCTTTATTACAACTTTTAAATCAAATATCACTTTTAAAAATATATAAATGAAAGTATCATTCCTTTGGCCAAATCTACCTTCGAACACTTCTGTCGGTTTTGAAACTAGAGACAGACAGAGAAATATTTTATTATTTTTTATTTAATGTTTTTATTAATTACTAAAGTTTTAATTTCTACTATTTGAATGCAACTATTCCTTTGATAGATAAAATTATATATTTCATTTTGGTACTAGACAGTAAATATTAAAAACATCACTTTTTGTCTACTAATATATTTTTATATAATTAAGGAAATATATTAGTGAATATATACTAAAGTCGTATTAATGTTTTTTTGTGTGCAAATTCTGATTTTTCTATTCCTAATCAAAAATCAGATATAGAGTATAGTTTAAAACTTAAAGTAAAACTGCTAAAGGGTTTAGTTCAAACCATATTGAGCATTTGATTCTCATGACACGACATTCCTTTAATCATGTCAAAAAATATTTCTCATTTAGAGGAAACTAGGGATAAATCCTCCAAAATCATTTTCTCTCCCCAAGATGTGAGGAAGATGGTGTTTTATGTATGTCATCTGTATTTGACCCTTAATCCTATGAGTAAGTTAATATATTTCGAGAGCCCGAAATAAATTTTCTCTTTTCATCTGTCGATGGATTAGAAGCTACCTTTAAAAAAAGATTAATTTAAATATTTTCGACCTTTAATCTTACTTCTTTCTTTAATTTTATATTCAATATGGGGGGTCAAAGGTTTATACTAAGCAGTTTAATCGTTATATTATTTTCGTTTCTTTATGTGATTATTTTTTCTTTTAAATCTTTATACTACTTTTTAAAACTATTTAAGAACTTTGTGAATCTTTCTCGATAAACCCTGAAAAACTTTCATTTCATTTCCCTGATAAAAATAAGACTCATATGAGTTTTCTAAGAGTTTAATTATTCCTGTGATAGAGAATTTAAAAAAATGGGTGATTATCATGATATTTCATCATCATAACAATCGTCGATTGTAACCGTTTGTCCAGGGTGCATTTCATCAATTTAAAGCATATTACAATAGTCAATGAAAAGTTGTATATCAAACTAAGTAATTGGCATACTAAATTTATTGCTCCAAATATTATTGTAGAAAGATTCAATGTTTCAAGTTTTTTCACTTTAATAAGAAATGTTTTACGAATGGGAATTATGACAGAGATTCTGACTTATTCTCCTGTCATTCTAAATATACCAACGACCATCTTAGTTATATCCTCTAAAAAATGAATCGTTTCTCCAAGGCTTAGCGCAGAATAGGAACTAGTAAGGAAACATCAAAAGTTGTATCAAAAATTATTACAGACAATCTTTAAAAACAAATCGAGGTACTAAAAACTCATGATGACAGGAAAATTTTGAAAGAGAGAGATTCAAATGAAATTATGGGCTTCTTGATCAAAATAGGCTTTAAAAAAGTCACGATTTTTTTCATATTAATTAGCTTAGTAATGAGTTTCCTAATTTGCTAAATATCAACGTAATGAATATATTATAAATGGAACGGGCCTTTTCGAAAATATATACTGTAGTAAACAACTTGTTTTTGTGTAGATTAAATTAAGATTTAAAAAAAATAACAATCTGTTCATGATATATAAATAATTTGTTTTTCAAAATAAGTCTTTTTCTTAACATAATAGGTCCTAATCAAAGATACAATATCTTTCGATCAGAAATTAAACTCTATATTGTACCATTGGCAACCATGAAGGATTTTTTTTAAAAATAATGGAAAATATTAAAATTGAAAATTTGATTTTTCTAATATATACAAATCTGCAATATATACAAATATAACAGAAGTAAAGTCAGATTCATAACAAAATTGTGAATTTAAGTATGAAACCAATGAAAAATTAATATTAAAAATTTGGCTACCCTCTCCTCTACTATTCGGGTTTTCTTATTGGATTTTACCTGTGCAGATTCGAAAAGAATAAAAAAAAATATCCTATATTTCTTCACACTAATGTTTTAAATTCAAACGATTATTTCAATAAATTGATTTCATTTTTGTATCTGAATTTAAGAGCCGCATTTGTGCTGCATTATTACTACCTTCCAAATTCTACTTAAAGAACCGTTCACAAAGAATGGTTCATTAGCATTTGTTTCCGAAACCTTTCAATTAGATGATTTCTCATTTCCTACGAAGGTGGTTCTGAAGATCTCATTTCTCATGATTTACTTGACATGTTTATAACACTAAACGAAAATGTTACTTCTTTGTGCGAAAAAAGGAAACGGAATAAAAAGGTAGTATGTAAAAAGAATAGAAGAGAAATATCTCATGACCAGAAGGTAAGCAGTTTTAGTTCGCTTCCAAATAGCGTTTTCCAAGTTTAACCAGTTGTCTACCACTCAAGCATCGCAACAAAAATTTACTGATTTCTTCAAGCTAAAAATGCGATTATTAAACTTTTAGATTTCATTTCCTCTTCTTGAAGCAGCCATCGAAATCTTTTGATGTGAAAATTAGTTTTCCGACACTTTTTATTCCTTTCGGTATTATAGGTATTCTAAATGGAAATATATATATCTTCCGTTTTAGTTAGAGGCAAATATAATGTACTAGACTACTCATGCCTTTGGCTGTCACAGGATATTGGTTAACTGGAAAAAGTATATGTATAATTTACCGTAAGGAAATATATTATGCTGAGAATGTCGAATTATCGAAGTGAACTTGTCAGATTGCTGGAGATAGCTGTGAAATGAGATTTCTCTGTCTGAATCACAATTTTTTTTAAGAAATGCTATCTGGCGTAAAAATATCGATAGACTTTTAAAATGTGGAATTTGATTAGGATTTATTAAATGCTTTTGAAAATATGGTCAAAATTCACAAAAGTTTGATTTTTAAAAATTCGCAGTAAAGACATATTTCAAGTTAAAATTTCCAATTGTTTTAGTAATATATTTTCTAGGGCTAAACAACTCTATTACAACAAGTATACTCCTAAATTTAGTTAGTTATTTTGGCTACCATTACATAATTCATAAGAATACTAATAAAAAACATTTTGTAAATATGAAATTAGCAATAAAGATTTCTTATGATTTCTGTGATAAGGAATATTTTATTCTCCAAATAAATTTCACGGATTTTTTTTTCCATGAACTAGTGTTAGAGGAATTCGCCCGGTGGCTGTGCGATATACAAATTAAACAAATTCGATTATGCATAACAATACATTATTCCACAAGAAAATACGAAATATAAGTAGCTAGGGTGATCCAAAACTTACACAAAGATAGCATTTTTTAGAATGTAGAAAATAGCAAATGATTATTTGGGAAAAGCAATAGCACAATAACATTTAAAGTGCAAATAGAGATTGCTCAGTCGCCAACGCTCCGATAAAAACGTGACTTTTTGTGTGATCTCTTCGTTTGTATGGTCTCTTAATAAGGCGTGAAATCCAGAAAAACTTCCAGATCTCCGCTTCTAATAAACCTATCGCCATAATTCTTGTATTTTCCAGAAACTTTTTTACTAAAGTAGCGAAACTCGCTACCAAATTCAGGGATTCATTGACCTGGAAAATCCATTCAAGACTCATTGCAAATATCTGTAAATCCTTCTTTTCAGTGATAATACTATCATTACAGACAAAAAGAAATAATGGGAAAATGTTTTGTAATAGAATTTTTTAAAATATAAATTTATATAATAATCCTTTGAAAGAAATATATATAATAATGAAATTCATTAATAATTATGTTCTTTCCGATTCGAATGAGTTCATAACTGTCTATAAAACCGAAGGATTCATTTCTATTTAAGTTAAATGAAATTTGTTGTAAAAAATTTTCTTAGAATATAATATTTTGATAAAATTTCAGTGAACAGCCAATCAAATTTAAAGAAACAAGGAAATTTCAAAATTATTCAAGAATGTATATTTCGTATATTAACATCCATGTTTATATTATATTTTTGATGTTGATGCTAATGTCAATAAGATATTTCTTCTCACTTTAAATTAATATTCAAGCTGAAAAGTTAATTTTGAAACAAATTTATCCTAACATAAACCAGATCAGTTGAATTTGAAATAAATTTCTGAATGTTCATGCACTCAAAACACTATTCTATTAAGTATCAATTTATCTTCTAGACTTTAAAGTAAATTTTAAAACATTTAATTTGAACGAGGAAAGAAAATACACATATCTATTTAAGTCATGCATAAATTTAACTGATTACTACTAATACGCCTAGGCTTTAATTTCTGCTTCATAACACACATCTCCATTCTAAAAATTACACAGGCCACTGATTTTATAAAGATCCGACTATGAACAGAGTATATCCTGCAGCAACAACTTCTTTATACAATAGTAGAAAGATGATAGATGGAAGTTGCTAAACGTTTGCTGCTGCTGATAAATTGCTGATAAATTGACGCAACACACCAAAGAAGGGAATATTATTGAACATCCAAATGGGAATCAACTTAAATCACTCAGCCGTTATAGCCTCGAGGAATTTTTCTTAGGAACTTTTAGGACGACGTCTTTTTAAAAGTTCATAGGAAAGGAAGTGTTATCCAGAAACTCCAATGAATATCGAACTTTTCAATTAGAATTCTCAATTCAGATCAGTTTTCTTCACATAGTATTGAGACAAAAATAATTTTTCTGTATACTTTAGTGTTGATTGAGCATTTTTTTTGTACAATTTATATGCAATTGTAGTTTAAAAAATTTGTTGAATATCATTAAATTTTCCAATTTTAGAATCAATCTAAAGATATAAATTTAATTAGGTATGAAAGAATTTCAAGTAATAAATTTAAATTACGATGCACACAATATAAAAATTAAATACATTGTATTATTAAATAATTAATTACTAGTGCTTTTTTTCTTTCTTCTTCTTTAAAAATTTTAATGCAATATTAAATTCTTAAACGGATTTTAATGAACTCAAAATATCATAGCATGATAGTGGCATTCTTCTATTTTAAAACTGAGTTTTCTGCATGTCATTTTGCATGTGCAGTTATTATTCGAGAAGACGAAATATTATTTTTGTAATATTTTTTTCTTTTTTTTTTTTGCTAGTGTATATCTTATAACAACATTCAGACCTTAATTTTGTTTTATTTCATTTTCCTTTTAAAATTTGCGTAATTATTTTATTTTTTCCAGTTTACATTGAGTTATTCGCATTTTGAGTATAATTGGATGAAATCTTATTAAAGCTGATTTGCATTTTAATTTATAATATATTAATTTGCTTTAACATCCAATTTTTTAGTTTATGTATTTCTTATAAATTATTTCCTAAATACGTTCATCTATTTCTCTCGAATAATTTTCATCCAAAAGGAAATCAATTTACAATTCAAAATAGGCTCTTATTATCAGTTCAATTATTAGATATTTGCGCATTCTACATATCCATCTTGATATTACATATAAGTAAGCTACAAATTGCGCAGAACTCGGATTATGTTCACCAGGTAATGAGTCTCAAGATGATGAGATTTGATCGGGATTTAATTTCTCACTCAAATTCAAATTTTAGCAGGAAAAAGGTTAAGGGCCTCCATGCACGTTGGAGGTCACTCATTTGGTTTCTGTCCCTCAGAATTCCTCTTACATTTCTCTTTTAAGAGTCACTTCTGGATATTTCTGAAGATTAAATAGCATGGATTTCCTTCGCTATAGCAGATACCTGTAATTGCACAGCATCTTCGAGTATTCAATAATTGTTTCCACGACGCTAGAGAATTGCACAATGAAGTCGATCGCAATAGTTTTAAGTAATAATTATAATAATTTTGTTTTTCATAAAACTGGTTATATTTTTGTATGTTTACTATTATCTGCGCAGCAATTTCCTGATGTCAGAACCCACGTGGCTATTTTTCTAAGTTCACTGTTTAAGAGTCTGTACCATTATCGATGCTATAAGAATCTACATATTTGATTTGCAATTTTGACTGTTCATAAGTCTGTTCCGCTCCCTCTGTCTCTCTTACAGATCCAACAGGATTATTTGGCGATATTGATTGTTTGAACGCCTGTCCTGGTTTATATGATTTCAGAATTTTACGTGATTACATTGCGATTTTGACTTAAAAGCGATTTGACTTTTGCCACACCATGTTTCCCTTCAATCATTCTTCTTCGTGATGTCTTCTACCAACTCTATAAAATACTTGGTGAAATATCTTCGCTGCTTTTTTTTTCTTGCGTTTTTAAATTTTGAAGCTTTTACAGAGCAATTTAAAACAAAAACATAATTATTCTAGAAAAATATATCCTTTAGAATAATGAATGGATATGCTAAAACGTGTACTAGTATTAGAAAGAATTCCATATATATTATCTCAATTAAAATCTTGGTGAAATGACAACCAACAAATTAGTTAATATATAATGTCGCCTTTCATCATTAACATTAACTAGTTCATCAACACAAAATACGTTTTTAGAGTAAAAATAATATTAAATTTAAGGCCATAGAATTCGGCTTATAATTAATGAAATAGTTGGAAATGATATTCAGCTATAATTTAAATGAGAAATGTGAATTGTGTATATTGCATAATGAATTAACAAGGATAAATATTTTTGCTTTCAATTTGCTTCAATTGAATGTGAAATATTTAGCTTGTTAGGGATTTCAATATTTGAAAGAAATTAATTTTAACTCAAATGCAATTGTTAATTTTTTTTAGTTTTTTTTCATTTACTTACTAATTTAATCCGTTCCATGTTTCCTAGTATTCAGTTTCTGCAATGCAATTTTAAATGACAATTATATAAGAATTTCACACTTCAGTTAAAATTTAAATAATAAAAACTTTAATTGACGCTAAGAGAGATTGAATATAAAAAGAATAATCTGATCTAGTCCTCCGTAAATTAAATTAGACCATTCGAAGAAGCTAATTTTGAATTTCCCTAGCTTAGTTTCATTAAAGACATTAAATCATTCAACTGGAGTATGAAACTAATTTAAAAAGCTTTCTCAATGAATGAAAATATTTCAAGCTGTTTCAAAAGCATCTAAATTCATTAAATCTTTTATATTTCTATTTATTCCTTTATAGGCTTTGCTATTCATGATTATGCTCGGCATTGCTGTTTTTCAGTTCACAAGATGTGTTTCTACAAACAGATCTTAATATTTGATTTTTACAATCGAATACCTAACACATTTGTGATTCATGTTTAAATTTGATTATAAATTTCTAATATATATTTTATATACAGATAATTTTTAAAAACAACGTATGTTTTCAAAATTGTCAATTTACCAATTGAACATTCACCTGATATATTGACAAATTATAGAATGCTGTCAAAGCATCCCTCAAGTAATTTTTGTTCAAATATTTCTCGTGAAAACAATTGCGCTTTCTAGAGGTCATCATGATAACAAAAAGCACAATTCACCAATTTCAAATAAGCTTTGAAATCTGGAACGGAATTTCATTCACCACCTAAAATCTATTTTGTTTTAAATAATTAAATATTATATATTTAAAATATATAAATAAATGAAAAAGAATAAAAGTAAGTCTTTGAAGGTGCAAACTAACTGAAATTTACTTTTTCGCTTCTTTTTGAAAGTTTAAGAAGATAGCTTAAATGTCTTATTATTATTTACAACTAATATCAAGGCAAAAGGAAAAATATTTCCAAACAATCTCAAAAAATCTTCTTCACTTCACGGATGATTATTACTGGCCAAGTCTGGCCACAATAATTCTGTAAAATTTCCAGAAGTGAATGAATTTCCAAAGAGTCCTGATTCAAGGAGGAATATAGTAGTATACAGAAAGCAGAATCGATACAGGTTTCAAAGAAATTCATTTAATCAAAGAAAAAATTGACTGAAATCGGCCATAAATATCGAATCCATGATTTATTTAAGTCACAAGAGTTTCACGGCAAAAGGCAAGTTGTTAATTTATATAGGGAGCTTGAACCGTAAAGATAAATAAGTTCGATGTAAATTACTACCTTTATATATAGCTTAGAGTGAAAACTGCACACCAATGCATTTATTACCATAAAATACTTAGAAGACGAAAATATAATTTTAATACTAGAAAAAGTATTTCTTTGCTTTCATTTAAAAAGAATAAATTTTTGAAATGAAATTGATGATCTATTTTAATTCATCAGAATCTTTTAGTGTCAGGAATCTGTAATACCGTTTCCCTAACAATGTTAGTTTCATCATAGAAAAGACAGACTTACATGGAATTTTTAATAAATGATTAAGTGATCTGAGATCTTTTCGATTTGGTAATAAATATGAAGGTTCTGGGAAAACGCAAGAATTGAAATCTTTTTTTTTTCTTTTAGAACATGAGATCTAGAGTTCCTTCCCCAAAATTTCATGTGATTTATTCTTTTGTGTAGAGAATATAACGATAGGTGATGCTATGAGCAAGAATTGTTTCCTGGATTTGCGTGAAAAAAGTTTCTTGCTCTGACACTAATGTTGTTTTGTAATAAGCCATTTACTGTTTGCTTGTGCTCTGAGATTCTATAAGTGTTTTGTTTTAGATTCAGCTCCTTTGTTTTGTTGTTATTTTTACCTTGCTTTGATTTTTTCTGGTGGAATATAGCAACCTTTTCAGTTATCCAGGTTGAAGGATTTTATTCACAGACTCCTATCGGCATATAAATTTTTATATGCCTTTTCAGATCCTTTTTTATTTTTTTTCATTTCTTTCGACACATTTGTGGAATTAAAATTCATCAGTATGCATTTCATCAGTAAATAATATTATACTTTAAAAATATTTTTTTAATTATGGTTTTAAATAATTCTCAAGCATGAAAGTCTAAAAACAAAAACAATCTGAAAAAATAATTTTGGCTAATAAGCAAAGATTACTTTTTTAGTATTCTTTGTAGTATTTTTAGTATGTTTTAATAAATCATATGAAATTGTAATGTGCTGATGTTTCAGAATTTTCTATTCCCCCCCCCTTCCTTTTTTTTTGGGGGGGGGGTTGCATTGAAATAATTTGAGCTGAAGTTGTAACCCTTTCATACATATGTAGAAATAAATTCACTCTCTCTATATATGGAAGAACAAAAATTGCTAAGACGTTAAAAAATAAATAACTGGTAAAACCGAACATTTTGGCTCCAGTACACCTGATTGACTGTAATTACCTCATAATTACCCAAATCGAACAATATCAGAAAAATGTCGTAAATTAACAGAAATGGTCAAATTTTTAATCAGAATGTTCGTTTTGCAATGCGTTAAATTCTACATTTTTAGGTGCATTCCGAAACAATGATTCTCATTGAAATAAGATAAATGTCACCAAAAATACATATTTATTAATAATTCCACCCAATTATAACATAAATAAAAAAAGATTCGATTATTACTTATTTTTTCTCAGTTTTTCTTTAGCAAAGTTTATACTCTTATAACAGCCATATAATATAAAATCTAATAAAAAATATTGGAGTTTCGCTTTAAATCACAAGTTTCTAATTAAAATTTACTCTCTCAAAAAGAAATTACTTATAATTAAGGCTCGAACCTAGTATCTACAAAAATGAAAGATGCCCGCAGTATCAAACAATTGCATATATTGTAGGATATATTATTCCCAGGACATGCTAAGAAGCCTCCTTCGTTTCATAAATAACTGGTTATTGCATGTTGTATCCTCAGTTCTGCTGTGTTATTACCTTCTCAGCCTTTATGAAATGCGTATCAAATTTTACCCGGTAGTTTGGCAGAATGCATTAATTGCTAATAAAGAGAACTACTTGATGATTGTTATCTAATTGACTTTTTTCTACCTTTTGACCATACCATAGTATAAAAAAGTTTGGGATATCTTAGTTGAATTTATAAGCTGACAAACATATGAATTCTAGATATCATCATTTTCCGAAATCTTTATTTTCTCATTAGTGTAAAGAATCTATTAAATATGCATATGAAGTAAAGTAAAATAACATTGTATTAATAGCTCTTTAGATACCCTTCCTATAAAAATCACTATATATATGTATTTTAATTCGGATAATAAAATCAAGTCCTCGATGGCATTCTTATACATTTTTGTATATAAAATTTTATTTTTTATAATTTATATGCATTCAAATCATATAATTATTAAAATGTAATACTTTGTTGGATTTTATATAGATTGTTTGACAATATATAACTATATTTACTACCTGCGATATAAGCCCTAAACAAACTTGATTGTGTGCATTCCGAAATATTCATTTTCGGAAAAATGGTAACGATATATCATAGCACTAGTATAATTGAATAATTGTAGTTGATACAAGATGGAAATAGATTTAATAATTATCATAATCATTTAAATGTTACTTTATCCAATGAGTATGCTAATGTTTTTACATGGATAATACATATGAATTAAGAATTTTATATAAAATATTATCAGTGATATGGAAATAGTTACAACAATTCTTTTAGCATCTAAATCATATTTACATTATAATTATATGACATCTAAATCGTATTTTGACCAATTTTACTTTTAATCAGAAATTTTTGTGAATAATTCACATGACTAATAATCTACTAAAAACATCTTACAAAATATCAAAAATATTAACTTTCAGAATGCACACGTAATCAAAATTTCGAAACTCTAATAAATCAGGAAACCTTAAAAACATTTGTTAAAATATGAGCAAAGCAATCTTGTTAAATAAAAATATTTTTAAAAAAAATATTCAGAAACCTATTTGGTATAAATTCAAACTTTCTTCAGCTATGCAAGATGATAGTTTGATAACTTACATCAACAATCATCTTGTTGTTTATAATTAAAATAAATCAATTATTTGTTAATAAATGTTCAAGCAAGACGATTATTTATTTCAGGAAGCTTATATTACTTTTTAATTGCATGAAAGATCATACAAACATTTTGTTTGGATATTTTTGTGGTTTAAAATTCTGAATTTAGAATAATGCAATCTTGGTTTAATAGTACAAAGGCTTTTTTTTAATGCTACTGCACAGAGCTCGATATTAAACACAAAAAACATAAATGAAAAAAATATAGGGAAATTCATGTCAATAGGCATAAAATCAAAATATATAAATAAATATGGATAAGAATAAATTTGTAAAATATTAATACTGGAAAGAAATAAAAGATTTAAAAACAATTATACTGCAAATGATTCTTCTTCTATGAATGCTTAAATAAAATCACGGAAAGAAATAAGCATGCTGATACGATCATCTGTCAATATAAAATAAGGCATATTAGAAACAAATATCAAGCATAACAGAAACAAATTTTGGTGAAATAAAATGAGAATGTAAAAAGGAAATTTTAGTCTTTTATTATTATGACGTAAAAAATTAAATGATTGGTTTAGGTCGCTAAATCAAAGTATGTAACTTCAACTGACATTAAAAAGAGTGCACTTTTCATTATTGTAAATTGAATTGTCTAAAATTTCGTTTAATCCTAAGAATTTTCATAGCAATTGTTTGCTAAATATACACATATGGGTATAAAAAAACTTGCTGGCAACAACTATATATAGAGAAATATATTATACATTTAAATAAAAAAAAAATGTCTAATATATTAAAAATAAATCAAAATAATGTTAGGAAACGGAATTCAATTTTATCGCAATGTATTTCAATACGTAATCCTTTTTTCATACAGGCTACTTACTATAATAAATTCTTAAAATGGAATAAGTTAGAATAAGCATACACTGAAACTTAACATATCATAACAGATTTAAACCAATTTCGAATAAGTGTTTTCCATCCTTAAGAAGAATTTTTTTTAAGACGCAGACATACTCATATGTACAAAGCTAAAAGAGCCTGAAAAAATTTAACTATTCAAATTTATATTTTTTGCCAGACTTAGTTGTCTTGTTCCTGATGCTGCAGGAGACATTTTAAAATTGAAGATGCAAGTAATAGTTTTTTTCCTTGCTTTTTGTCTGCATTTTAAAGCTTACTTAGTTATGCAAAGATTTTTCACTCGCTTGGTTTACAGTCAATAAGTTTAGGCGTCTGCTAGTATGTCTCAATTTGCATACATCTAAAACAAGATTCTTGTTATGAACGAAGAAAATAGAAGCAAATTCATGAATAAATAAACCTATAAAATAAACGTTTCTTGCATTTTACATCAGTTGGAAACAAAAGAATATTCTTTTGAGAAAATAAACAAGTATAAGTACATTATTCATTTAGGGCGGGACAAAATAGAGGATAATTGCTTCTATATTGAAAGTTCTTAATTCTAAATGGTTATTAGTTATGAATATTCTAAGTATATAATATACGAAGAAGAATTTATGCATTTCATTTATAAATGCTTTTATTTTTTTTATGTAATTTATCAATTAATGTAGTGAATATTTACTTATTGAAAAAAAAAGAAAAATTGCTCTTCAGATTAAAATACTAAGCACTAAATCTTTTATTATTTGTTCATTTTCGTGGAATAATTAAAATTTTGTTTTAAATAGATTAATTTTGAAATAAATAAAAACTGAAAATAAATATTTACAAAATCATATGAAAATTGTAAAAAAATTCCCTTGATGTTTCTTTATCATATATTATAGCCACTTGAAAGGTTTTATTGCTATAAATTGAATGGAGTATCCCATAATACAATGCTAAATCTAAAGTTCCGTGTTTTCATTCTGATAACAAGAAGAGTAAATGCATATGAGTGGTCAACACATGTTTTCCCGTTTCCAGTAGGTAAATGTGTGATTTTTAACAGTTTAATGGCTCACCCGAATGTTCAAATTACCACCTAGGATCTGTACATGTGCCTGCTATTGGTTACAGTTATGATTACCAACCTTTTGGATATGGATGTGTATATTCACAGTTATAATTACCAACCTTCAGGATTTGGATGTGTAGTGTCACAGTTATGATTACCAATCTTCTGGATATGGGTGTATATCTAAAATGACTGTTTGCATCGGAAGTGCCTAAGCCTGTAAACTAAGTCAGCGGAATTATTTGAAAGGTTGTATAGAAAAAAATAATACCGAATATATTCGGTTATTTTGGCAACCAAAGCATTGAAGCATCTTGTATAATTAACCATTCTTAGGCTATGGCGATTTTTAACACTGCTCAATAAAACATTTTGGAGTGACATTTACCCTTCCGGAAATAGAAACAATACTTCGACCTAGCCAGAGGCGATGCGGAAAACTTGATGGGGCCGCCGAAGAGCAACCTCACCTAGCAAGAAGGAACAAACGGCACTTGATGACATTAGAGACTTACAAACGACAAAGGACCCACTAGAAAAAATGTATATTGGTACAGAAAAAGAGTAGAAAAAAATTACATTTTACATTACATATTAAGTTGCGAAAAAATACATTAAATACGGATAAAGCATATTAAATGAGCTTTAACTTTTTACATTAGGAAAAATGAAAGACAAGAGCTTTGACAAAATATTACTAATATAATACTTAATGACTGGAATTTTTAAGAGTTCTTTGACATCAAGAGACATTTCCTGGCCATCTGTGTCTGTGTTCTCGCCATAGTGCACAGGCTTTGGATCATGTGATTTATAGAACATTCTTCGATGCCACACTGACAAGTCGAACTTTGATCAAAGAAATAACTTTTATGTACAGAAAATACACCATGGCCAATTTATATTTGGTTAGGATAAAAATTACCCTCAATTCGGTTAACAGAAACGTTTTTAAAAAATCAATAGGTTCTTCTTCCCTTGATGGAATTTTTCCATCTCCCCTGATAAACTTCAATTATTAGTTTTTTAGTACAAATTATGAATTCCAGTTTGAATTTTGACTCATTATAAGATATTTCTTGGGTTTCTAAATTTAAATCTTCCTTGGCTAGCATATGTGCGTTTTCCTTCCCAATATACCCCTAAAGAGATCGGATCATTTCAACACCAAGTGCAGCAGCCTTTTCTTTTACATCTAAGATTATTCTTTTTGTTTTAACAAGGAATCAAAGCCATTAAAGCCGATCTTGAATCAGAAATTATCTTTTCCTCTTTTATATTGGGTTGAGAGACAACTTCAGAGCATTTCTGATTGCCACCACTTCTAGAGGAGAAATGCATTGTTTCTTAGTAAAACATAGCGTTTCTCCTCTAAACAATTAATCTTGCTCTTTTATTTATCTTCCAAGATCCCAGAAAATTGGCTATTAATGAAGTTTTAATTTCAATCAATTATCATATATTAAAAACTGTAATTCCGATTTGTCAAATCAAACCCTTTATAAAAAAGAAAATGAAATTGTAACCTCTGATTTATTCAGAAAAAGAAATGAAATTAATACTTATATGTTGCCATATGTCACAGAGGCTGTAAAAATATTTGATATAAATATATAAATGCATTTCAAATGAAACATTCCGAATACCTTTTTTTTTTATCCCAGAAGACATTTTTTTTTCAAAATGCTAAGTAAACAACCACATCTTCTTGATATATATTCTATTTCCGTATAAATTGATTATTTAAGCTTGGAAAGGTTAGCTATTCTATCTGTGGTATAATATTTCAAATGCTAACTTCACGGATTCGATACAGATTCGTTTTAATACAATTGTAGCTTAACTTTCGAAAGAAATTGAAGATAGAATTCTATTATATACTCTTTCTAAAATGACTACATGCTTTCAGCTTTTATCAAAAATGCTAAAAACATCACCCATAGAAGAGGAATGTGTCTTTTCTCATAACAAATGCCATTAATTTTAATTCCGTGAATAATAGTTCCAAACAGCATTAAAAATACTCTTTTAGAAATAGGAATAAGAGATAAAACAAAAATGGATACGGTTAAAGACAAAGAAGAGTTGTATTAATGTTTTGAGAGCATATACTAAAACTGAATCTATACTATAAAATTATCATTAAAAAACAGAAAAGATAACTCTCATGAATATGGAACGCAATATTTGAAACTCAACTATCATTTATACAAACGATTTTCCTTCGCCTTTCCTGTAAATATTAACATCTCTTAGCATTTACTTATAAGGAATTTGAAAGAAATGACAGAAAATTCTTTTCATTCATTCTCAAAGTGTATTTCATGAAAGAGTACAATCTAAATGATAAGAGGAGAAATGATACAGCTTTTTATTGTTATTGCTGAATTTAAGGATAGAATTGATGATATTTTGGGAATATTCGCAAAAAAATAAATACTCATATAAACAAAATTTACATATTTTTTATTAGTTATACATTATGCTGTTTCGCACATTTTCTTTTATCAAAAAAGAAGTTTCTCTAAATTTGAGTAAAGAGTATCTAAATATATTCTATTTAATAAAGATAACTAAATATATTGTGTGGAATTTATTTTTTTAAATGGGAACATTTGAAAGACGTATTTTCAGGCATCTTTTAAAATACACTAATAAAATAAAGACATATTCAAAAATACCAAGAAAATTTTTTGATAAAAACTGTTTGCAAACATCCAAAAAATAGTTCTAATGTCCCTAATATTCATAAAAATCAGAGGTTCGAATAAATAAACTTCTCTGGTTCCTTTTTATTATGGAAAATTAAATAAGAAAGGAACTATTCACAAATAAAATTTAGAAACCTTTCTATTTTGTCTATTTGTAACACACGCTCATCTGAAATAAGTAACCCAATGTGTTTTTTAATTATTATTTATAATGTATTCAGTGAATTTCATTTTTGAAAATCAAGAAATATTCTTTTTAAAATAAACTTATAAATCGTTTTATTTCCTTGCATACATCTAAACAATTTTTGTTAATACGTATATATTTATTTTCTTTTTGATGTTTAATTTTCATATAAGAAATGTCTGAGTTTTCCTTTAAAGAAAATATAATATAATATCGGATGTTGTAACAAGTTTCTTTTGGATACATTACCCATTGGATAATATTTACAAGAAGGACTAAGGAAACAATTAGTCATATAAATTATTAATTATTTAAAAGTATCTTTCATATACTAGAAAAATTATGTATTTTGGAAATTTTTTGTGCAAAATACAATAAACACGACTATAAATATTACAACTAAAAAAGATATAATTTGTTAATGAGATGGACAATTTGTTTCAATGAATATTTCGGAAAAACCTCATTAATTAAAATAAAAAATACATTAAAATAAAAGCATAAGTTTAAAAATTAATTTTCTTTCATCAAATTATCTTGATTTACTTACTTCGAGATTCTTAAGTTAAATATATATAGTCAATAATTTCCTAATTGAAAATTAGGCAATTATTGATTATATTATTGATTTCGTTGAACACTATTTCCCAAAGATAAATAATTTATTTGTTTCAAATAGGAAAATAAATTATCACTATGGACATTGAACTCATACAACTGAGAATATTAAGAAATTAAAATATTATTGAATACGGCACACTATTTAGAGCAAGTTATGAAATCGCCATTATTTATTCTTTGAAATGTACTACGATATTTAATAGAATTCAAGGTTTAAGAGTGAAAAATATTTAAACGACGGCCCCGATGAAATTTGTGAAAATAATTTTAGAAATTAAAATTAATTCCAATTTGATAGAAAGATGTTACATATGCAAATTTGTCTAACAAGACTATTCGAATAATCTTTATCTGACTTACAAAAAATCTGAGCTTTTTTATCTTAGCTCAGAAATGCCCATTGCAACATTGAAAATAAGAATTCAACGGTGGTTTTCAATATTTTAGCACCAAATCAACGTTCATTTCAAGCGTATTATAGATTTTTAAAAATCGTCTTGATATCTTTTACGCAATGTAGAATCACTGATAAACTTTAAAATGTAAAATGTAAGATTATTGTTTGAAAAGAGTCTTGATTCATTTACAACCAGTTTTTCAGGACATAGAGGTGTTTTCGAAGCGTCGATACAACATTGGAAAAGTGGGCCTGTAATTACCCATAACAGTTATTAGGTCATTTTACTGAAAATAACATAAATTTATATATTCAAGGAAGATATTATAATGCATTTATCTAGACAAGTAGACATCACGTTACAACATTTATTGCATCCAAACGTCTCCAGAAAACATTTATATACTCCATGTTCAAATGGATTCATTCCAAGTGCCGATTCAACAACAATAAATCTTGCAAGGGAGTAGACAGCATTAAAAGAAGCCGAATCATTTTCAAGCAGGAATCGCTTTGGTGTAAGTCTGGATGTCAACCGACATGAAGAGATATGGATACATAATCTCACTCCAGACAAGGACAGAACAAAACGACAGAATTTTAAAGATCTCTAATGGCATACCTGAACTTTGCACAATGTGTTTTGGATATACAGTTACCTCCGAAGATCTTATTAACAAGTAATTCTTTTTCAGATGCATTTTTTTCGCAGAGCCAATGAATCCATATCACAACATACTCAATGGTTTGAATGATTTATTAAAGTTAGGATATTGCATGAAAATAAAGATCTTAGTCTTAGTACACTTATGTCCATAAATTAAGGATAATTCAGAGTCAAGCGGAAATTGAACTCTAAAATACATATATAACCTGTAAAATGATTACACAGATCTTCAAAAATCATACACAAATTGCAGGAAGCCATCAGATGACACCGATAGTAGGTCACAATGACGATGGTGTAAGAGTATAATGAATACAGGGAAAGAAGTGAAATTGTTCACAAGCACTTTATAACCCAAAGTTATAGCACAAAGGACCCATTTGGATGATTTTTTACGTGGTATAATTATCGGCCGTCTGGAAGTATCCGAGGAACTTGGAATCGCCCACAGTGTCATCTCCAGGCTTTGGCAACGATTCCAAGATGATGGTAATGTGAGTAGACGTTACAGCACAGGTCGCCCCCGAATTACAACGCCAAATGAGGATCGATATTTGGCACTTATTGCCAAAAGAAACAGACGAAGCACAGCATCAGACCTGTCTCGTCAGCTCTCTTCAACCACTGCTACTACAGTTTCAAGGCAGGACGTATACAGATGCTTAGGGCAGATAGGTCTATATGTTCGTAGGCCTGTCAGATGTGTTCCACTTACTGCAACTCACTTTCTCCTGCGGTTAGTCTGGAGTAGAGAGTATTATTGAGGGCACAGCAACAGTGGGCTTGTGTGATGTTTTCCGACTATACCAGGTTTAGCTTGCAGTCTGATTCTCGCCGGACTTTCATATGAAGAACGCCAGGTACCCGTTACCACCAAGAGAACATCATTGAACTACAACGTTACGGTGGAGCAGGATTGATCGTTTAGGGAGGAATTATTCTGGGTTCCAGAAATGACTAGTATGTTCAAACTGGAACCGTGACAGGCCAAATATATCGGGACCATTTTAGAATAGCATGCACGTTTGTTTCGGTGCTCCATGGGCGCAGAATTCATTTTTGTGAATGACAACGCCCGTCCTCACCGTGCAAACATCATAAACGAAGGCCTTCGATCTGAGTATATCATCCGTATGAACTGGCCAGCATTCTCACCAGACTTGAATCCAGTAGAGCATGTGTTTGACATGCTTTGCCAATGAGTTGCAGCCCGTCAATGACCTCCTACATGTCTATCAGAACTTTGGAGAGCATTGCTTGATTCCCTAAGATCAGATAGATAATTTGATACTCAGCATACCTAGGCATTGCGCGGACTGTATTGCATCGTCTGGGAGACATACTAGTATGTATTAACCATCATATACCTACCATGTAATATTGGTTATTGTAAATAGATTTTTTTTTGTAATTTACCCCATGGAGCAAAAAATCACAATTTTTATTAATAATATCAAACATTAAGCATCTTTTTTACTCTTCACCTTTTGTTTAATAAAAAGGCTTTACAAATAAGTCACATTTCTTATAACACTTATAACACATTCTTAAACACATTTCTTATAACATTTCATAAGCCACATTACAAATAAGTCACAGCTTAGCTTCTGACTCTTTCTTTTCCTGAACTTGAACTATCCTTAATTTATGGACATGAGTGTAGATTGCTTTAGGAAAAATCTTTTATGCATGCACGTATCCACAGAGATATCCACTAGTATACTTGATAATAGCTCATTTTCAAGAAATATTTTGATTAGCAAAACGTGTGCTAATGAATACATTTCAAAACAAGGCAATATTTCCAACTAAGAAGTTGAACAAAAAAAATCATCTCTAAGTTTGGTATATTTTAGTACGACTATGATCTGAGAATTATATCATCCAACTATCGAAATGGTTCTTAAAGAATCTTTTAAAAATCAAATAATATTGTGCGAAAAATAAATGAATAAAAAAGAATAAAGAAAATAGTACTAATTAAGATATAAAAAGAGAAAGAAAAATTAATGAATAAAACTTCTCAAGCGTAAATGTGTTTATACAGATAATAATAAGTTTAATACTTAAAAACAAATTCTTATCAGCGCAAAGATTATGACATCTTGAGTAGACACATCTATCAATTCGGATTAGAATATGACGTATAACGTTATATACAGAAAAAGTATACCTGTGCAGTTGCATTCATAAAATAGATCTATGTATTAAAAAAAGTAAGAAAGACTTTTTTTAGTTCTAAAAAATTGTTTTCGAGATATTTTCTTAATTAGTAAGATAAACGAGGATAATTACTTTTCAAGGAATTCATTAATTTTTTTATGATTTTTTTCCCTTTATTCTGTTTATTTTCAATTTCGCTTGATTATAAGAATATGATAAGTAATTTATAATTAATTTAAAAAGAAATAAAAATATTTTTAATCCTAAGAACGAAATACGGAAACCAAATTTTTGGGAAATTTATATTTCGTCGAAAATAAATTAATGCGACTTTTTTTTATTCCGCCCATACTAGAATTATCAACAAAAACGATTTAAATGTAACATTTTAACTCATCATAGCAATGCATTTAATTCATCTATACTTATAATAAAGCTCAATGTGTGTGTGTGTTGGCGCTCTACAGGCCAGACCATTCAACCTACAGCTACCAAATTTGGCACGTATATACCTTGGAGGCCGGGAATGTGCACTTGGGGGTTATTTTTTCGAATTTTTAACTAGAATTTTATTTATTTAAAAATTAAGCGAAATTTTGACGTGTTTCTGCTATAACTTCCGAAAATATTACAGCACGAAAAATATTTTTTTCATGAAGTTAAAGATCAAAAATTCATCTTTTAAATGATACTAATGTTTTAATCTTAAAATTAAATTTCTATTTTTAATGAATTTTTAAATAAATATTTTAACTATGTTTTTCAATAATTTTTTTCGTAAAAAATAAAAATTAAAATTAAGCACGTTTCGCATTCATGGGAAAAAATTAGCTTCTTTCAAACTGTTGCCATCACATTGATTAAAGCTCCAATTAAAAATAAATTAAATCTTTTTGGGAATGAAATCTGCAAAAATATAATTTTCGGCATGTGTCTTTAGGAAATGAAACAAAAATGAAATATTATTTTTTCTAAAAAATAAATTCAAGAAAAATTATTTTATGATCTTTTACACTCTCTATACGGGGTGTTTATTTAGTCCCGGACCCATTTTGATGTTTAATGACTCATAAAATAATGAAGATATAAACAAACTTATGGCATTTATCAATGGAATAACTCATATATTTTCCTTTTCAGGTTTGAATATTTTTACTTTTGTAAATATCGTCTGCGCGTGTGGTTAATTTCAGATAATTTCATTTTCCAGTCTAAATATCTGTACTTTTCTAAATATCGTCTGCTTATTAATTGCATTTTTCTCTCTTTTCTTTTTGGCAACTATTGATATGTTATGTTTACTTTTGATGTTTTTGTTCTATGTAGTACTTTTGTATGTGATGTTTTATTCGAGCGGATATTAAGGAGAATGCATACACCACAAGAGAAAGCACAGATTTTATGGCGGTCATAGAGTTAATTTCCAATCAACTAAATCACTGACTTTTAAGAGTTAATTTCCAATCGCTTAAACTGACTGATTTATGAAAATTTGAATATCACTATTCAATAAAAAAAGGATAATTTTAGATTTTCCATCGATCGCTTCAAAGAAAATACACCAATCAGCGCGCAGGTTTCTCCAGATTAACTGGCCTAAGATTATGAAAATGTTGAGTTTTTCTAAATTTTTAACATTTAAAACTTCATAAATAAGTCTTAGTTAATCGTGGAAAATAGAAACATTCATTCATTGATTTAAAATTTGGTGTGTCCAGAATATTTCTCAGAATATGATACCTTACTGCATTAAATTTAGACTTCATAATTTTTGAAATAAATTTATAGGCCGGAAAAAAAATATTATTATTGATTTCATTTCAATCCTCTTGGAAGCAAAACGAAAAACTGAATTTTTTGCTTAATCTGAGAAATTTTTGTTGAATTATTCTTTGAGATATTACATAAATTATGAAAAATATTTTGTAGTTAACATAAGACTAAAATACCGAGC
The DNA here is from genome assembly GCA_026543865.1 of Argiope aurantia. Lineage (NCBI taxonomy): Eukaryota > Metazoa > Arthropoda > Arachnida > Araneae > Araneidae > Argiope > Argiope aurantia. Next base: position 297,936 of record JAPMOR010054603.1, on the reverse strand, counting down.
GATTGTGTTTGCAATACTCACATTCAATAATAATAATAATTAATAAATAACAATAAAGATGATAAATAAAATAAAACGCTTGGTTTTATTAAAAAATATCTTAATATTAATTGCAATTTCATTATTTACATTTTAAATTAAAGTTGAAGTTTTGCCGGAAATGACAACAAATTAGCAAAATATATATAGTAGTAAATTGAACGAAACGATCTAAACAGTATAAGTTTGGTATGACTATCAAAATTTGAAGATTAAAAATGTTTTGCTTGAGAATCCTTTAAGAGACCAGTTACTTAAAATATTTAATTGAAAATTGTAGCGAGCGGTAACACTGGCGAACCGGCTGGTCGCCAAAGGCGGCTAGTATATAATAAAATGAAACATGAGCTTTGTAAAAATAAAACTTTTTTCCAGTAATTGATGTAGTATCAAGAGAAAAAAAAAGATGTCACTTAAAATATTATATGTTTAAAATGTTCCTTTATTCATATGCATTTTTATTACTTGACCTTTTAAAAGCATACATTAAAATGACATTTAAAGTCTCATTTCTATCTACTCTCCAGAATAATAAAGAAAAATAGCGAAATATTTCCTAATGCTACCAAATGTAAAATGTATGCAAAAAAAATCATTGATTTTTATTTACTTTCTTGAGTAATTGCATTTTATGTGTATTCTTGAGTAGTCAATTTAAGATTAACGACATGTTAGAAATTCTCCTTAAAGTGAGAAATAAAACCATTAAACCGAAGGAAAGGAAAGGTTTTTATAATCTTTATGACGAAATACAGTAAATTAGAAATATATAACAATCAAACATGGAAATGTCATGGAACATTAACAATCACGGAAAGAAAATATTTCCAAGATTGTGAAATATAAAAATTAAACTTTGATTGATAATACATACAAACAACATTCCTTTGCTTTGGATTTAATTTATTTATATTTCTTTAAGTTTTTAAGAAAAGATTCCCTTAAAACTGAATAAGAAATGTTGTTTTTCTATGGGAAAGCGTACATATGATGGTATCGGCACGACGTGGAAGAAATGAACTTCATTTTTTGATGAGAAACAGGGAATAGAGCAGTCTATTTATTACCTATTTATATTTTAAAAAGTCAAGAATCAATCTACTTGAATTTAAATATTTTATATTCTGCATTTACATTTTTAGTGCTTTCATTCAGTACAAATTCTTCAAAAATATTTCGAAGAAGTATCATCATTCAAGGAAGTAAATAGTCTACTTTCGATATATTGTCAAACAAAGAAAGCAAATTTATTTTAACTTTTCTTTTTTTTTAGTGATTGTTAGAATAAGAAACTGAAGAGTGAGAATTTTTTCGTCTCTCTCAAGAAACTAGAGATTTAATGAGTCACATTTATCATGTGATATGAAATGTAAAAACCATAGTATCTTATCTTTGAACGATGAAATTCGTGTCTACATTATAAGGTATTATTATGAATATTTCAAAAAGTTGAAATAGCATCGTAATTGTTAAAGGTATTTACATCCAAAATGCATTTTAATACATTGAAAACTATTTCCAAAGATATCTATGAAAATGAAAAAAAAAACTCTTTTGTTGTTTTATCGAATGATTTGGTAAAGGTATTAAGTAGCACTATTATCAGATTTATATATTGTCAAAACCTTTGATATAATTATAAGAAAAATTGTATGCAATCTGATATTTATTAAATATTGATGTAAAAAGGTATATTATATAAAAATATACTATATAAAGGTATACTATAAAAAGGTATACCTATACTTCTTTCTCGTATACAGTTTTTATAAGTACTTGAAAATATGTAAATGTTTTGTTTAAAATATTTTTTCTTTGTTATTGGTTTCCACCTATACTGAAGTAAAGAATCATAATTATGATTCATAATTATAATGCATTCTGGTATTTCTTAAATATTTATGTAATAAAGATTTCTTCTTTCTCATATACAGTTTTTATAAGATGGCAATGTCTCTTCACACTGGGTTAAACTCCAAATTGGCATCAAAGGTAATGAACTAGCTGATCTGGCTGCCAAAGTTGCTCACTTAAACCTGCAATAGATTATCACGGAGAATCTGAAAGAATAATCAAAACTCGTCTTCGTAAAATTCTCATCGACGAATGGCAATTAAGATTGGAAAATAATGAAAAAGACCTCTTTACTATCTTATCTCAGATAAAAAGAAATAGATGTATTGACAATAAATATGTTGCCCAATTAACTACAAACCATGGACTTTGCCCGTATTATCTTAAAAGATTTAGTTTGAGAAATTGCAGCTGTAGATGTGGTAATGTTCATGATGACATTCCACACTATATTTTCTATTGCCCTATTCTTCATCATCTGAGAAAATTTATTAAACCTCAACTAAATATTTACGAAATTCTATTAAACAATAAATTGACTTTAGAAGCTCAAAATATTTTGGATTTCCTATATCATAATGAAAACAGAACTTTCCAAATTGAACAATAATTTATCCTAGTTTGTCAAGCACTGTTAAAAGTGGACATTATCTAGTGAGTGCAAGAAAAAAAGTGTAAAAAGAACTCTATCGGACCTTTTGTTCCTGATCATGGACTCTACATTAGACTGAGCCATTATATATATTTATTTTATTTATTTACTTATTTTATTTATTTATATTTTTCTCTTTGCTTTTTTTATTATTTTTTTTAATATTTTTTTCTGTTTTCTAAATTTAATTTGCCTACTTTCGGGTTTTTTTTATTTACGAATTATGTCTCCATGAGGCTGTTGGAATATTATGTAGGCCCTTCTGCTTAGGCCATTTAGACCTCTCCACTTTTTCTTTTTATGCCTGCTCCTTTTTTTCCTGTTTTTTTTCTTTGGCTGTTTTTAGATTCTAGTACACAAGATTATGAAAAACAATATTTGATTAGCTAGTCTTTTAATAGCTATTTAAATTCTATTTATTTAAATTTTATTTATGAGCTTTCACCGGTGTAACGCCACTTTTGGCACACATTGAATAATCATCAGAATGCATCAGAATATTAAACAACCAAGAAATATTTTTCAAATAATAGGACACCAAACAAGTAGCCAAAAGGAAAACAGTCAAAACGTTTCTTAAATATTGTGTAGGAAAGTTCATGCCTTGACAATTACTATTAGTTGAAATTTTTCTCGATGAAGTCTTTTCCTTTAACCAGTCTACTTTTTAATAAATCAAAGTATTTATGGCATTTAATCGATAAATATAGTCCATTTTCCACAAACTGTTAAACACTGTGGCAAAAATTTACTATTAGCTCAGCAAGAAGTAGACTTCATGACGCTTTTTCATATCAACTCGTGATCATCTGTATCGATTCTTTGAGACATTTTGTCAGTTCAAATAAGAGCCAGATGAGCATCTAGTGATTTTTCATACACTGTCAGATGGAACTTTTCATCGATTGAGACTTCATTTTTATCATAATCGCTTTTTTATTTTACTCCAACCATTCTGAAAGTTATTGCATTTCTCAAAGCGAGAATTCTTCTAATACTAATGGATGATTCTTGTAGTAATGGCACCTTTTATTCTTTCTTTTTTCAGATTTTAATTTTGGTTTGTCCGAAAGAGTAAATCAGAATGACATATATTAGAAAAGGATACATTTGATTGAGCTGTTTAAGCTTTGTGCAGTATTTTCCAAAAATGAAGTCTGTCATTTCAGTTTTGGAATGGCAATCTAAAAGAGCATTCACTTGCATTCATATTTAAATTCTAATGAAAATATACTTAAGATGTTATTATTAAAATTCTTTTAAATGAATGAGAAGAGAAGGGAGGAATACTTCATTTTCGAGAAATTGCTTTAACTTTCATCCCAATTTGGGGAAATTTCGATTCATTTAATTTAAGAAATTCTTATACTTTTCGAAGACAAAAATTAAAACCTAAATTTCACAAAAGAATTTTTTAAAAAATGAAACAATCGTGATTCACATTTATAAAATAGAAACAAAAAAATTAAGGAATACGAACTCCAAAGGGTAAACTTTAACTGCCCACTTACGCAAACCATACTCTGCCGTATTTGCATGAGTTGTTGATATCTTTTTAGGTTACTTCATGGAAAGTGTCAATAAAAAAATATAAAAATTTCTTTCTCAGAGTGCAAGTATTACGAAAGTCAGAAAGTCATAATGCGGAGGTTTTTTTTTTTTTTTTTTTTTTTAATTTAAGGGGGGGAAAACAAGAGTTGAAACTTTTTTTCTCATCACGCCTTTTTTAAAGAATCTTATGAATTCAGTCGAATAATCTTGTGAAATATTTTCATTCGAAATAATTTTACTTTCTTCCTTTCTTTTTTAGTTTCAACTTAGAAAAATCTAAATTCATTTGGGTTATTTTAGAGACAGGATACTAGTTGAGAATCAACAATTCTGAATTTGAAAACGTAAATTCTCTCTTATTATAATAATAGAATAAGAAAGAATTTTTATTAAATTATAGTGCTTTTGTTGACTTAATTTCTATGCCCGATTACTTTTCGCTTAAAATTATAAATATGCAATTGTTCATTTCCAGTGTCTGATTGTAAGATTTTTTTTTCTGTTTGAAACGAAAATATATATATCAGTCTTATCAAAATACATAATCCTAAATCAGAAATATTTTCCAGGAATTTCCTACTTTTTTTCTGAATTAAAGATGAGAAACAATGTTAAATTGTTCGCATGAGATTAAATTTGGAAATAACTATGTATTTCGTTTTGTTATTTATTGAATTATATCAGACTGAATTACATTATATCTGCTAAATTCAGAAAAATTAATAAATTTACAATTTTTTTATCAATTTATAATATAAACTGCGAGAAAGACCTAAATAAACTATTAGGTTATATTTTTCTTATATCTCTTTTTATTGTCATTTACTATCTCTTGACTTTAATAACAAAATTTAATCATCTGGGAAATTACTATTAATCATATAACAACTCAAAAGCGGTTCATCCCAAGTACTTAAACAACAAGAACATTTAAAATGGGAAAAATCAGCTGATTTTTTCCTTTAACTTTTTTGAAGGAAAAATCTTTTAAAAAGTGGCAACAGCACAAAAAATAATAATAATTCATATTGTTTCTATCTTATGAAAAAGCGTTAAAGGATCAAGCAGTCGGTCATAAAATAATAAATATGCAAAATTATTTGTATTAATAAATAATTGCCAAATCTTTTTGAGAAAAATAAGTTGACAATCTATTTAATTTCTTTTTAAACAAGTACGTATAAGCATCTCCATGAGTTCACTATGGTGAAATGTTTTATACAAGAACACTGATATACTTTTTATAAAAATAAATTAAAATTGTCAGGGAATGCGCATACCATATTAAAATGATTTTCATAGAAAAATCATCGAAATTATGAAAACATTACTGCATTAACATATATCTCTAAGAAACAAAGTAGATTTGTTTAAGGTTCTTGAAATTAAAATATAATTCAGCCTGGAAAAAATATTCAAAAAAATGAGGAAAATAATCATTCTCTTTCATATTTATTTGCATTAAATCGAAATAATAAAAAAATTATTACATTATCATTAAAGGTTTATAAGATTATTTTCATCTTGCTAATTGGTGAAAAAAACAAAATAAATGCTCCTTCTTTTCAGTAATTATGAAATTAATGTATTTCTATTTTTTGCGTAGAAATTTTTTCAAATCAAGACAAACGTATCATTTCCCACTTTAATAATGCAAATACGTCAACTGAACTCTAATTAAAATGTTTAAACTTATTACAATTCCAATTTACAAAACACCTTGTAATCTCAATTCCAAAAATAAGTTTTATATAAATCTTCATAAATCCAAATTATTGCTTATGGGATTATGTATTGTATATTGTTTCATGTACGCAAATATAGAGCAATATTCAAGAGACTAGTAAGCAGAAAACAATAGAGAAAATATGTACTGAACATCATTTTTCCATTTATATTTTTTAAGAGTTAAGTTATTTAAAAAATAAGAAAAGTTGAAACAATACATAAAATTGCCAGATAAAATATAGCCTTTCTAAGATTCATCATCATTAAGTGCAACTTTCATGAAATTGTGGCCGACGTCATAAATATTTATTTCAGTAATGTTTCAGAATGAATGCCGGCTTATATATGTTATCAACAACGACAAAGTTTCGGAATAATTGTTCTCACTTAAAAATACAGTTATGTTCTAACAAAGATTTATTTAAGTATTTTAGGCAATTCAGAAAAGTTAAAATAAAATAAAAGAAGATAAAATGCATCGAAAATTCTCGGGGGGGGGAGGGGTGTTAAGAACTATTTTTTCTTCAGTTATTTATTGTTGAAGACAATATTTATCTCTTGAAATAATAAGCAGATTGAAAATAATTCTTTCAAGTTTACATGAAGTACAAAAGCATATAGTAGGTGCTTACCGACATAAGTTGTTACAACCGATTTAAAAACGCGAAACGTTTCAGTAAGAGGAAAATTAGTTAAAACTCAAACTAATTTATTTAAAATTATAGCAACGCATTCAGATACTACATTCGAAAATCAGAAGTTTGACTCTGAAGATAAATATTCATTATCAACGTTAATTCTAGTATTCTATGTAAATTCTAGCAATAAAAGAAACAGTTTTAGAACAATAAAAATCAAAAAATTAATTACTGGAGAAAATTTCATCATAAACCTTCATTTCCAGATCATTTCTGCTAAAATGTCTTCCTCAAAGACATTCTTCTTTTATTTATATTATTTTGTTAATTTTCCTATTTTATCAATTATGAAGTGAAAGATGACTATCAAGAAAATGAAAATTTTTTCCCTTCTAACATAATTGTAGAAATATTTTTATATAGTTGTGTAGGCTGTAGAATATTTTTTTCAAAAAAAAAAGAATGAAAACTTATAAAGTGCAGCTCCAAATACAAAGAAATTTCTTTGGTTATTTATGAAGAAACGGTTTTCATTAAGGAGCATTCAATAAATGCGAATCCCGCATTGTGGCAATGATTATTATATAATATCAATTATTTAATTTAACTATTTAGTGTGTAAATTGTATATCTATATATATATATATATATATATATATATATATATACAATAGTAATAAAAACCGTTAATAGGGAAAAAAATCAAAATTAAACCAAATAAAGCAAGAATCCGGCCATCCGGCCTGAAGACTTTCTCAACTGTCACCCTCAGGCAAGGAAAAAAGGGATTTTTCGGTAAAGAAAGACAGATTAAAAAGTCCAATACCGATTCCTCCCGATAATCCCCTAAAATTAGGCCTACGAGATATACCATTTTAACAGGAAAGAAAAACGCAAAACAATAAATAAGAAGAATACATCTACTAATAAGCAAAAAATATAATAACATAAAATAACCATATGATAACACTCAAACCAGTTACGCAAACAAAAAGGAAAGCACATACCAGCAGCAGCCAAAGTGTTGTTTTTTTTAAACATAAGCTTTCCCGCGCTCTACACTGCCCCAGCAATATATATATATAATAATAATAAATATGCTTTAATTGAAATAAAGAATTCTATTTTCTGCAATTTGAGTCAATAAATACTCTCATGTAAAGTTAATTTTATATTTTAACACATATTCGGAGCCGTGAGTGATATATCGAAAAACATTCTTGAGACACTAGCATTTAAAATATAAATAAAGTTCAAATCTATTGCAAGCAAAAGTGAGTGACTTATGAAAATTTTAATATTAAGAGCATATAAAAAGGCGCTCATAATTCCTCAAAATAAAAAGCCTGCGTAAAAGCTAGATTTCATAATATTTCAGAAATAAATTTTGTGACTGAAACAAAATTAAGTGTCATGATTTGCGTCATTTAAGTTCTTTTGTAAGTAAAATTAAAAATTAAATTTTATGATGAATGAGAGAAAACTTTATTGAATAATTATTTGATAATAATTAGTTTCTATTAAAAATTAGAATTTTACATAAAGTATAAAAAATATTCTATAGCGCACCTAATACTTCAATGCTGAAATTTTCTGTTTTAAAAAGCATGACTTATTTTGTACGGAAACTTTTTTACATTAAAAGCAGTCAAATCACTTCCGCTTCATTTAAATTTCAAATTTTATAGGAGATGACAGAAAATTTATGAGAAGCACAGTACTAAGGACAAAAAGCATGAAACTTTTACCATAGAGCTTTATATGATTATTAAAATTTGAAGCTTAAACATATTTTTAAATTTTACAGATGACAGAAAATTTATGAGAAGTATAGTACTAAGGACAAAAAGCATGAATCTTTTACCATAGAACTTTATATGATTATTAAAATTTGAAGCATAAACATATTTTTAAATTTTACAGGAGATGACAGAAAATTTATGAGAAGCATAGTACTAAGGACAAAAAGCAAGAAACTTTTACCATAGAGCTTTATATGATTATTAAAATTTGAAGCTTAAACATATTTTAAAATATCTACTTTTATTCTAAAATTAGTATCAACTATTAAAAACCCAAGTTACATAAAATATTTAAATAAAAATTTTAGAGAGAATTAATCCTTTTCAATTAGCTAATCGACAAAGGCGGCTAATTAATTAAATTATTTCATGCTTTTTTTTTAAAGGAACCTAATATTTCTGTATGAAATTTCATTTATAACAAAATGATAGAAAAAGGAGAATTACGGACAATCATGACATTATAACATTCATTAATCAACAAATTGACGATTATTTAAAAATTTTAATTCAATACAAAATGTTTTAAAGAAAAATTACATCTCTAATTCGAAAAAAAAATCTCATGTATAATATAGTAAATAATAATTTTTTATAAATATTATTTTTTCAATATTACAATTTTATCTTACTTTATTTCCTTTCTTTTTTTAAATTTGCATAGATTTCCGAAGAATAATTTCTTAAATTAATCCACAATTTTAAAGGTTCATTTTAAAAAATAGAAAAAAGTGTAATGAAGAAAATTAACAATATAATTGAAAATATATCTGTTAAATAATCAAGTTACTTTGATGTTTCTGTTTTAAGCACCAAACAAAGCAACTAAAATATTTCATTTTAAAATACATTATTATTATTTTGTAGAGAAGATACAATTTTTGTTATGCTTTAAAAAATAAAATATCCTGCTCATTTTTGTAAGGAAAAGAATTTAAAGATGAATTAAGGTTTTTATATTACAATTTTATATCAGATTTATATAAATTTATCAGATAAAATAAATAAATTTACATAAAAATTAAGATTTTTATAGATAATTAAAGTTTTTTTAAGCATATAGTTTTTTTTTTGTTACAATCTGAACTGGAGTTTCAGTCGGTATACTTTATCAGACTTTATATCAGAAGCCCAATGAATTTATTTTATATGTTCTAAATTTTTTTAATCAATAAATAAAGAACTGCTTGATTTATTTGTTTCCTTGAGAAACCGAATTTCTAATTTTGGGTAAGAAAAAAAGGAGAGAAATATGAGAAATAAATTACAAGTATACGGAAAGGTTTTGAAATGAAAACTCCCATCTTATGAATTGCCAAATAGCCGAGTGCCAAAACTATTTCTTTGTGAATGCTACTTCGGGAAATTTGCTTCGAACTTCTTAATACTTTAATTTTTCTCTCTTTACATATATATATACATAAATTTTATGCAATTCCTTAGTTGAACTACCAGAAAGTTCCAATAGATGTATTCGGAAATCAAATATCCTTGAAATGAGCTGATGTACCAGATTTGTTGACTCATTTTCCATCCCCTCTTTCAATAACTTCTCGAATAATTTAATTTCGAATCGTAACCGTTTCAAGTATTTTTTTTCTCAAAGGAGCAGAGATTTGAAAAAAAGCATGTCTCGTATATAAAGCATGTCTCCTCATATAAAGCATGTCTCGTTAGACGAGAAAAATCAAGATTTGTTTTATTTCAACATATTTTGAATATGTATTTTTATTTATTTTATTCAGCGACAGCTGCATTTTTTTTAAATTGCAATTGCGTTCCTTTCACAAGAACTTTTCAACAATAGGAATATATTTATTCACTTGGTACCAAATTCATTCGGTTTTTTTTCCCTTCTAAGTCAAAAATTGAAATTTATAATCCTCTGAATTTTAAGAAAATTATTGTATATATTTTAGGTATGCAAAAATGAAAAAAAAAATGGATATATTGTTTGTTTTATGTTCCATGTATTTATAAGAAATACTTTCGAAACAAGTATTAATATTTCTGCAGATTCCATATTAAATTCATTACATTTCATAAAATAAGAATAGTAGAATATTTACCGTTTTCATACATATTTCCTATTGGTTAAACTTTGAAATGGGAACAGAAAAATTGATTTCATTTCAAACATTATTTTTTAGTTAAATGTCTAATTAATTTATATGTTGGGGTTTAATTTTTAAGCAATTAATTATATTACTACTGAAATTTTAATCCAAATATCACGAAGTCCGATAACATAGAAGTATGATGAAAAAGTCTAAAAGGTTCAGAAATAAATACACTTTATTCTTCACAATAAATAAGATGCATTCTTATGGTACACAAGAGCAACACTTATAGTAAATAAAAAAAGTACTAGCAGTAAGACGGGTGTAAATAAATGTAACGGCAAAAAGTGAGCAGTGAGAACTCACAAAAGAGATATTTCACGAAACTACTCATGCCTCTGGAACGTCTGCTAAGCGCAGCACGAATACATTGAGGGATTATTCATGCCTCTCGAAAATTTCTTAGTCTCCACTGACTACTAGCTTGAACTGAACACAACTGCTGATGCGCAACTGATTGATTATACCTCTGTCCTCCTGCCTTTTCATAATTTCCATGACGGGATAAAGAAAACTCTAGAAAAATGCCCATAATTCTCATTTTAATTTACCTATCGGCATGATTTTTGTAAATTCTGGTTTCATCGATTTTGTCTAAAAAATCGCTAAATAGTCACCAAGGCTGGAAATCACTGATTCAGCATTCATTTGAACTATCTATAAAATGATTTTTCCTTACCATAGAACTAACTAAGCTGCGCATTATTACAGATTTGTAACAGTATAATATTAGAACCATCTCCAATGTGAGTTAGTTTTTCTTTTTCAAAATAGTTTACTGTTTGTATGTTTATTGATTTACATATATATATATATATATATATATATATATATATATATATATATATATTGTTACAAACCTACAATTCGGCTTCCCAGCATAGTTTGTTCCATCATCAGAAAGACTGTTTTAAAGTCATCGGTAGTGGACGGAGTCCGGGTGTCGTGTTGATGGTCCCAGAGCTTGGCGACAAACTTGGCGACCATTTGGCGATTTGGCGACGACTTTGTCGCCAAAATAGATTATACCCGAAACATCGAGAATTTTCCCGATCCGTCCAATAGGAACCGAGATACGCCTCGAACGTTCCTGATTGGTTGAAAAGCTTCTAGCCCCGCCTCCTGAGACCTATAAAAGGGTCTGCAGCTGCCAGACAGGAGGTTAGAGTGGATGGTTAGAGTCATAGTCGAAGTCAAAGTAGCAGTAGTCGAAGAAGAGTAGTCGGAAACGACGGAGCAGAGTAATCAGAATCGACGGTGAAGAATTGGTCTTTCAGGGATTAGCAAAGCAGCGACGGAGTCAAGCTAATGCTGAACTAAGCTACTGTCTGCAGTAGATTCTTGTTGTATGCTGCATATCTCTGCTGAAGATAATCGTTTTCTATGCTGTATATAGTTGTCGTTTTTGTGCTGCCCTGTGTGTCTTCGTGTAAATAAACGTCGTTGTTTCTTTTTCTACTACCGCCTGCTGATTGAGCGTTCTCCACACCATATAACTTCCACTATCCAAGCGAACCCCGGAAAATTCGTTACAATATATATATATACCATAAGAGAAAATATTTTAAAAGACCAAAATCATAATATTTTATGTTGTTTGAATGAATCCATTTTTGGCTGGAAAACGTAAAAAATCTAAATTCTCATACAGTCATCCAATTCTACATTTTATATTTAATAAATAATCTTATTGCTATGAATTTGAATATTTCAAGCCAATCAATGAATTTTAATTAATAAAATAACCTAAACTGATGGTCTTTTGGAAAAAGTGAAATTAAAACTTTAGTTTTTCTCCTGTAAATTTATTTATAAAACCACTAAAAAAATATTAAAACTTTTAAATCCTATAAATTTCCCTTAATGGTTTAAATGTTAAACACATTAAGTAAAAAAAAAGCTCTAAGTTCATTGTTGTGTACTCTTTGAAAGCACAAACTTCTCAAAAAGTCTTACTTAAAGACTTATATTATAAACGAATTATGTAAGATTTTTTAAAAAAAAATTGCATTTCATCATTTTGCACTCTTGTAACCACTAACTCTTCTCTCAAATGACGTAAATATAATTAAATAAAGATTAAAGGGATTTTTTTTCTCTATTTTAGTCAGAAAAAAAATCAAAATTCTTATGAAAGTCCAATTTGTGTGATAAAAATATTTCAAAATAAAATTAAATTTTAATCGGAATAGCAGAATCATATTAGTTTTGTCCCAGATAAATTTTTATAGAATAATGAGGAAAGGATATTAGAAAAAGTTAAAAATACATTATTTGGAGCATTTTGAAATTTTTAAAAATTATATATGTATATATATATTGTTAAAAGAGCGTATTATATCTATAAGAGTTTTTTAAAGATATTCGTACATCTTTAGAATTTAATGTATATATATATATATATATATATATATATATAATATTTCATAACTTTAAATTGAAAATTCGAAAACATGCTTAATAAATTGCACCATCCTCTTAATTCTTACATTATTTTTAATTAGTTAATATATTAATGTTATTTAATATAATTAGCTTATAATATTATAATTCTGTAAAATTAAGAATAAAGGAAAAATAGCTGTGCTAGCAAAAATAAGATATTTCATGGTTAAATCTTTATTAAAAAACACTAATCTTTTAAAATTCACAATCCGAAAAGTATTTTCACTGGCAGTTTTACATTTTTGATGGAATTGACTGCATTCAAATACTTTCTGAAAGTTTTATAGCAAATTATTAAAATCTTCCTTTGGTCCTATTTCCTTTATTCCTTTTTTTATTACTATTCCTTTACAATGATTCTCTGATCTACAAGATTTCCTGGACATATTTTACGCTATTTCTGGATAAGATTTCGCTGTGACTCTGCATTCTTACAGCTTTAGTATCAGTTAAATTAGGGATTTCTCCTCCAAGTGTATCAATAGATGTTGTTTTTCGAAAACGTTCTCGTACAGTCTCTGATACTTACGCATTTAGTCTCTGTAATCGCACACCAATGGCGAATAATAGTTAAGAAATAGCGAATTAGCAATCTATATTTGCTGATTTTTTCGGCGGATAGTTAAAAAACACTCCTAATGTGTGTTTTGGCCTTTTTTTCGATCGATTAAAAGAAAAATTTGGCACAGAACTGCAATTTAAGTCACAAAATTACATACACAAATTCATATGTATAAATCATTACATTTTTTGTTTGTTTGTTTTTTCATGTTTACATACTTCTGAAAGTTCAAAGTCACGACGTTTGAGCGAATTTGATCCCAAATTTAATACCTATCTACACTTTAGACATTACATCTATATATCAAATTAAATCTATCTATACATATCTTCGCTTTGAAATCCTTTTAACTTCACACAAACAAACTTCCTCAGAGCGGATTTTATTTAAAATTTGATAGAAGACAATAGGTAGCTAAGCAAGCCAAGATACGTAATTCAAATTAATCTCAAATGTTTAAGAAAGTATATTGTTTACTATAAAAATTTATAACAACGAAAATTGGAGAATCATTGATTTGATAAATTAAAATTTAAATCGTCATTACATTCAATGACAATAAAATTCTACGTTTATAGCCATGAAACCTTATTAGAATTATATTAGTATTATTTATGCAATAATTATTTGAAATAGGTTTTGCTTTTGAACATCATGTAATAATAAAGAAAATTTGACCCAAAACACGGAATATAAAACAATTCTCTACGGTTCCAATTCATTGTATATATCATTTCTGTAACACTCATGAGAGTCAAGTCTTCCTTAAACAAATGCTTATTGCGTACTAAATATCATCTTTTATGTCGTTATTCCCTTTTCATCCCCTGTGTATCAAAGATCAAAAGAACTCTAGAAGATATACACAACACAATCGATAGCTTGGGATTTTCAGGACTGTTATAGAAGGTATGTGTTGCCTTTCGTTACATTTTTTAACTTTTCATTATTTCTTCTGTGTTTAATTTGTCTGTATTTGGTATTTTAGTGTTTTGTGTTATTGTATTTTTACTTATTAGTAGTTTTTCTTCTAATTGGTTGTTTTGTTTTTTCCTTTCTGATAAAATGGTATATCTCTTAGGCCTAATTTCAGGGGATTTTCGGGTCACGAAGGAATCATTATTAGACGTTTGTCTGTATTTCCTTTACAGAAAAAATCCCTTTTTTGAATCCCTGCCTGAGGGTGACCCTTGAAAAAGTCTTCAGGCCGGATTCTTCCTTTTTTAATCTTTTTTAATATTTTTATTTGGTTTTTTGTTTTTCCATTTTACTTTATTTTTATACTTTGTGTATATATATATATATATATATATATATATATATATATATATATATAATTACGAACTTTTTATAAACATATATTTTATAAATAGATCTTTATTTCCATTTCTAATGAAAAATTTATTCATTTTCATTGCACAATTTTCCCTAATTCAAGTATGGAGAATATACATAATAATGGGATAAAATTAATTTTATCTTTTGAATCATTTTAATAGATGTAAAATCTCGCATACAATAAAAAAATCATTATATAATTTCTCAGATCAGTTACTATGAAGAGGTCTATGTTACCTCATCTTCTATTCACAAGACGTTTCTTATAAAGTTACCATTCCATTCTTAAATCGAAGTCCATAAATAAAACAAACTGCACCTTTGATCCAGGTTATAGGCTCTACGAAACAACCCCAGTGTTCATCTCTAATGACACCACTCGAAAGTCTGAGTTCCTTAATATCCGGAAGTGCCAATGGCAACATTCTTTCACTTTCTTTATTGAAAAGTAAGCTAGACGAACACCTCTGAAAGAATCTGTATTACCACCCTCTGTACGCTAGCAGAGAAGGAAAGTCAGTCACTTGGGAAGAATTGAAGGAAATATCTGTTGCTGAAAACTTATTAATCTTCCACCCCCTCCAGTGTCTGGCTTAAATGAAAATGTACGACTGGATACTTACTTGTTTCAGTATTTCTTTTCTAAAATATTTCCTTACATTTATGGCATTTCTCTTACACTGTAATATGCAATCAATAATTTTTAAAAATCAACCTTGAGCTAGATTTACCAATGCATTTGGTGATATATTTTCTATTTAGTGGTTGGTATTTGATGCGATGCTTATAAGTAAACTTGATATCCATAAACTTTGTAGAAAAAAATATCCTTTTTTTAGAATTTAAATTTGGTGGGTGGGATACGAATTCAAATGTTGCCGTCGTAACCTGAAAACGGTTGCCATTTCGATTTTCCTTCCAACAAAATGAGACATCGTTTTATCTTTACAGATTTTTTACAAAAAATTTAAGACTAAACTAAGCAGATTTTTTTTTTATGTTTGATAATTTTAATGTTGAATTCGTTATCAAGCAGTAAAAACAATTTAAGCAAAAAAGCTATTTTTTCTGAAAGAAATTTTTCAAAAATACAATAAAAGTAATTAAAATTATATTAGATTAGAAACATTCTTAATATATTGTTTTTTTATATTAAATGAAAGAGGAACAAAAAATATATTTTTTATAAGAAAGAAAATTAAGTAATTGAATTATTTGTATGGCGAATTTGTTAACTATTATAAATAATACACAACTAATGTCGTAAATATTCCATATGATTCATAACATTAATATATAATATATAAATTCTTATTTTTCTTCTGTAGTTCATAATTTTTTATGGAATATTGTTGTGTCTGTTGATAAATTGCCTTCAAAAAGTATTCGTGGTTTTCGAGATATCTTCTAATTTCGTTAAAATATATTTAAATACTCCTTAAATAACAATCCCTCTTTCGATAATCCGAATAGAATATATTTTGGAGAAAACTGTTATTTAAATATCAGGTTAAAAATCAAGTTAAAAACAACTTGGGAAGCTAATGTTCTATTTGCATTCACTTGCAGCCGAATAAGTGAAAAATAACAAAGCACTTTGAGCTCTAATATCCATAATCCCTCCACAAAAGTGTTGAATATATGATTACAAAAAAAGATTTTATTTCGTAAGTAATTGTTTTTGTTGCATTCTATAGGAGACTGCTAGAAGCATACCCTATTTTTAGTGAAACAAATTACTTTTTTTTTTCATAAGTGAATAAAATAAACTAACAGAATCCAAGATTAGCGATATATCATTTTCTTGACGACATATGCTAAAAACTAGAAAGAAAAACTTTATATTCTAATTCAAAAAACACAAACTGAAGGTTCTCATGAATACGAAATACAAACATTATCTTTAACTGACTACTTATGGAAAATGGAAATATTTCACGTTTGCATTAGTTACCGATATTTCTTCCCATTTCATTTTCGAAAATTCGAGCAAAAAAAAAAAAACTAAAATTTTATTCCAAAATACTGATATTACAAATGTGTGGAATTTTTATGATAAGGGCAAAATAAAGTTATTTTTATCATTCTAAAGACAAGAACTGTAAATATCTGTACATTATCCATGTTTATTTATGGATATTGTAATTCAAATAAAATAAGATTTAAAGGCTTTAAAAAAAACTATTCCCTCTTATATTCTTCTTTTTCATTCCTATTCAAAATAATACAAATATTTCAATATTATTTCTATGGCAGAAGACTAACTAAAAAATAATTTAAATTTTTAAATTTAATATATAATCAAAACAAAATATCATAAGTTGAATGCTTTATATTTAGAATACTAGAATAAATATATGATAAATCTTTACTTGCTTTTTCGTGAATCATTATCCTAACATGACTTTAGCTGATATTACCAATAAATTCATTAAAAACTATTAAAATAATTTTTCTTGTAAAAAAATTAATCGTATTCTTGTTTGATATGTAGTACTGTAGCATTTAAAAAAACTGAAATAATAGTAAAAAAAAAATTAAATTTAGTTATATTAATAAAAACATTAGTAATAGTGTGTATAAATATAAAATTGGAATTGCAAATACTAATATATGTCTTTCTCTAGCAATAAGGAATTTGTTGCTCCGACATGGAAAGAGGGGACACCTTATATTTTTTTACGTCTGTTATATTCACAGAAAAGGAAAAACAAATTCTACTTCTTACTACTAATGATCAGTAAGGAAACTTATTTTCCATTTTGAAGCAAATAAGTCATTTACATATAATATTTCATTAAAATGGGTAGTATTGAATAATAGAGCTGATATATCAGATTGTGTATACCTTTAAGATTTCATTTTTTGAATTTTTTGAAAATTTGAGAATGCATTAAGACGAAATTTTGAGTCAATTTCTTCTTCATACACATCTTCAAAACATAGAATTTTTAAATACAAAGTCCAAGGCTGCTGTGGTTTAGTAGTTTGGGCTTCAGGTCCAAAAGTGTGCTGGTTTGAAACCTTATTCCGTCGATAATGTGTCATATATATGGACAGAGTTCATCTGCTTCGAGTCAGAATTGTATTGACTTGTGTGGCGTGGAAGTTTGGAATTGGTGTGAGCGCCGCCCTCACCATTGTTTCGTTTTACTTTAATCCAGGACGTCACCATACCAAAATATATATATATACTAACCTTGAAAAACAGTATATTCATAACAAAAATAGCAGATTCTTTCAAGATTACAGCAAGATCAAGTATTTCTAAATGGCATTTTATTTCTATTCAACGGTTATAAAGTCTTTATTTCTATATTTCTTTATATTAGAAATATTTAGAGCAGCATTTAAAATAAATCTGAGAGAGAACAGAATATTTTGAAACAGATTTAAACAATTTCTATATGTATTTTTATTGGTAATATAGAATACTTTTATTATTTCAAATCTACGGTCTTGGGAAAGTTTCAAACAATTTGAGTAAGAAAGAATTTTTGAGCAGAATTATAGTAGCAGAATTATGAAGAAGAAATCACTTAATTTCTAAATGTAAACTTACTTTCAACAACATGATTGCCATGAAAAAAAAATTCTCAAAACTGTGTTTATGTTCTCTGCATGAATCCTAATTTTGGGTTTACATAATTTTATTTAACTTGTCATGTTTCATGCTGTAAAATTCTGTTATCAATGTTTTGTTCATTCCTGATAAACTAAGGTTCTAAAGATTTCTCTATTTCTGTGTTCTCAATTGAAATATTTTAATATTTTCAAAAAGTCATATTTATTTAATCAATAAATTTAATAACAATTTTGTGATTAACATGACACTGACCTTTCATTGTAATAAATTTGAGGGATACATTTATTACTATGAAACTTAAATGTCATGACTAAAATAGAAAGGCATGAATTTAAAATAGTAATGAATCATAAGATTGAATAATTGATAATGAATCATCAGATTAAAAAGTGTAAAATAATATAAATTTGATTATTTCCCTTTTTTATCATTAATAAAATGTCATATAATGTATTTTCTTTCTCATATATTTTTAAAGCATTTTACTTAAGGAAAAAACAAATTTTTTTAAAATAGCATTTAAATTCAAAAAATAATTTTCTACAATGCTGTTTTTACTATTTCATATCAGACCTTATATTTCATTTATAATAATGTGTTCCTTTGGAACTGTGCATTGGGCAAATATCACAGAAATAAAAATGATTTAAAAAAATAAAACAATAAAATATTTCGAAACTGCCCTCTTCTTGAATGTGCTACCAAGCATTAAATATTTGAAAAGCTAGATTTAAGCTTTGAAAAAAAAACAGATTAAATTATGTTACAAAATGGTTCCATTTCAAAAATTATTAATATTTAATACAGTTTTTGAATTTATTGCACCATGAATAAAATATCTATTCCAAATAAGAAAATCATATTTTAAAGAATGATGATTTGCCTTTCTATGTCATCATCAACATCACATTTAAAAATGATATTTATTATTTTAGACTCTTCTTGTAAAAATTGAACATGCTCTAAAAGATGAGTTCATAAATAATTTTAAGATATATATTTTTTAAAACATAAAGTCAAACTAGGATTTTTATTTTTAAAACAAGTAAGAGAAAAAAGAATGAACAGAGGTAAAAAATTATTTGAAGCTTTCATTTTTGAATATATTTTATTTGTTATAAAAGGAAATTCAAAATAATTTCCGAAATTTTGGAGATGTATCTTTAAATTGTAGCACAATGCGCAGACATCTAAAACAACAAAATCAGCAAATAAAACAAATATCGATAAACTGCGTATTGCCAGGGCACTGATTTCCATTAAGGCAATTTGATAAATCCATTGACCTCATCACCGATTAGGAACCAATACTTTTGGATGAAACTAATTTGAATAATGAGAAGAATTTGATTTTAAAATTCATTTATTGATTGATTTAAGGATATAAATCTTTTTAAGGTATTGCTGTAAATGAATTTTGCACCTGTTTAATCGCGCATAACTGATTAAATATGAAATCCATATGAATGACATTTAGCCTATTTTAAACATACATTAGAGTTAAGCCAGATTAAAATCAATTATAAAAATCGGAACAAAATGAACTCCGATGGCAGAAACATTGAGACAGTAATTTATTTAAAAATTCAAAATGAAGTAAATCAAAAATGAGAAAAATATATCATTATACAAAAGACAAATAGAATCTCTTAATATAACCATGCTAATATGGAATCTCAAAAATATCGTATCTATTAAAGATCTGAATTTAAAACCAAAAATTTGGGCTATGAGATAAAAATTCAGTAATGGGTTAGAACTTAAATGGTATAGATACATTTATTCCCATCAATCTAGTTATTGGTGATAACACAATAATGAGTGCGAAAGGAATAATATGAAGAAAGGGAGAGAGAGAAGGAAACTAAAAACAGCACACATATCCAAAAAAAGGCATAGAAAAAAATCAAATCAAAGATACCTTCATAACATTTCCTCGGCAATATTTAATTGTATTAGCAGATGAGTTTTTAAACTCCAATGCATACAAAATATTTTTTTTTAATTTCTGATAACAATTTCATGAATAAGCAGACATTCGAATATGTATGTATTGTAATACATATAGACATTGTATAGACATATGTATTGTAATTTCAAAATGTTATTGAATATTTTTCTTAAATAAAATATTTCTGACCATGTTTCTGACTATGATTCCCCGCCTTATTTTTTTAATTAAATTATATATATAAAAAAACAGAATCAAATGGATTTTGAGTGTCTCAATTTCCACAAATCCATAAAAAAATTTACCAACCATCAATGGGGACATGTTGTTACCAGATACATTGAGATCAATAAAGAGTATATTATTAAAATTCTTATCACTTTAAATATTTCCAAAATTCCTATAAAGTGAGATCCGTTATAAAATGAAAATGCTAAATAATTCGTTTTTCTTACACTATTTCTGTTGCTTCAGAAGGTTTCTTTTCCCTTCGCATGCAATAACTATTTTTAAAGCGAATGGTTTTCATAGTTGTATGTTCTAATTAATAGAATGTTTTTTCCTTTATTTCCTTAAATTCAATTGGTTATGAAATTATTTTATAAAGATTTTTTAATACTATGTTCTAAACGTACTTCAAACTGCAACTGTAAATTTTTATTCGTTAAAAAATGTATTTAACATTCTCTTGACCTACATTCATGAGTCTGTAACCAATATGAAAAAAAAAGCTGCATTATTTAAGCTGCATTTCTGAAAATAAAATTTCTAATTTTAAACAAAATGAGAAAAATTCTATTTATTATTTTAAAATTATATTTATTTCTATTTATTTTTGCGAAGTGTTTTTATCACCTGGAAAATTAAAAGTATTTTAAACTGTCGATGAGTTTCATTGACACTTACAATACATGGAAGTACAGTTCTTGAGCAATACTTCTTCTTTTTAATCAAGTTCTGTATCAGAAACAAGGTATATAAACTTGATATGTAAAGAAAGCATATTAGGTTATATAAACAAGGAACTGTATCAGAAAAGGAATAAAACATCAGTCAGCCTCAGACAGATGACCCCAGACTTACTCTAGAAAGTTATTTAATACGTGTACTGATATGAAGAGAACAGTACATCACCTATCATCAGGTCATCAATTTTGAAAGACAGAGATGTATAGAAAGAAACATTAAGGTTTGGGATCTTTTTAAATAGTCACTTTAACCTCTATGTACTCCATGAATGAATACTCACCATTGTGGAATAAAAAGACGATATCCTTGATTTATATTTCAGGTCATATACTAGAGATATTGGTGAGGAATTTCACCTAAAGTATAATAGTAGCTTCCTCATTCTAAGGATGTTTATTTTGTAGAGCTTCTTTAGGATTATATCAGAAAGAAGTCTCGCTTAGAAAGGGTTCAATGATCTTGAATTTGCATTTCTCCTTGTTTCTAATCCAGAGAACTTAATTAAAAGTATGGGTAATCGATGCTACCAGGGCACTGCAATTGAAGGATAGAATAAATCTTATTCAAACTAACTTATTCGATTTTTTAAATATATACTTTTTATTTATCATTTTTCAACTCGATTTTAGCAAAAACACAGTAATAATTCAAATGTAAATTATGTCTGATTCTAAAATTAGATGACATTCCATTAACAACTGTTTAAAGGATAATTGCTCTAATTTTCAGATATTTATTGTTCATTTGCCTGCAAATTACAAAGAAAAGAAACGATTATATCAATTTTTGGAGACCAGAGTGTTTTTAAAATTATGTTATGCCAATAATTTTATCTTTTAGTAATCGTAGAAATTCTAAATACAAATTCCAATTGTGTATCAGGATTAAACATTATTTTTAAAAATTTTTTAATCCAATTTACAGAAAATATTCAAATTTGAAGGAATCAGATATTTTTTCAAATCTTTTATGCAATCCCCATTTATTAAAAAAGTGTGATTCTGAAGTTTCCCTTGTATTATAATTGCATGTGTTATAATACATTATTCTCAATAAATCAACAACTTTTGTGCTTTGTAGAATAAATGCTCCAAATGTTGAAGTAATGATACACAAGATTTAAAAAAAAAAGGGATTAAAAATAAAAAAATCAACTCCGTATAAAAAAAAAGAAATTCTTCTTAGCATAAATATTTAATTATCTCGCTCCATTGCATAATTTTTTTTTTCTAAAAGAAAAAAGTAAATTTGTAAAGTTGTTTGAAATACAATTTCGTTCAATTTTGTTGGAAAGAATAAATTTTTCTTATAAATTTTCGCCTTCAGAAACGCATACATCAAATGCTCAGTTCTAATCAGATCATTTGACTTTAAGTTTTAGAAATGATAGCGCCTTATCCTTTTAATGTGACGTTGTTTTCATAAAACTAGATTTTAATTTCTAATATCTTAAGTTTCCTCGAATTTTATCATTCATTTTAAAAGATTTATTTAGAAATTTCACCAGCGAACAGAAGTTGCGACATTTAATTTGTATTTTCTCTTTCAATATTTTTGATTTCAGATATTTAAATAGCTAATCAGTTTTTAAAGTATCAAAAGGATTCTTCAATAACGGCATGTAGATTTTCAGATTAATATTCCTTTTTGATCCCGCTTTTAAAGTTAGTTTTTGAAATTGCTGACAAACGTTACGATTTATACGTCCTTAAGCCGTAAAATTTATTCTCCTTGTTTTAAAATCAAAAAGTAGATATTACATCACAAAATATAATAAATTATAGTGACTAAATATTGTTTCTGATTTTTAAGTTGAATATTTCCAAATGGAAATA
>JAPMOR010054603.1:213501-269573 GCA_026543865.1 Argiope aurantia | reverse complement strand
TAAATAAAAATTTGTTTTCATAAATAAAAATTTGTTTTCATAAATAAAAATTTAGTAATTAATAAACATATTTTATACTTTTCTGTTTACTCATTAAAAATTTGTTTTTGAAACTATTTTTATTATATTTATTTTCCAAGTTATAAATTTCAATGCTCAACTTCATTTTGTATTAAATATTTAATTTATGAATGAAATTATAAGATGGATAGTTCATTTTTAAATTTCCATAATCATGCTTACAAATATGGGTGTTCTCTCTGCAGTATCTAATACCGACTTTTCTTTAAAAGCAGACATGAGAAGAAAGTAACAGTTTGATCTGTACCTCTATTTCTACAAAGTATATTGGTTAGTTTAGAAAGATAATAGCATTTTTAGCAAGTTTTAAAAAACGTAAATACAGTCTATTAACCTGAGACAAAATTAAATGACAATGCGTGAAAAGCAATTAAATAATGGAGTAAAATCTCGAGCTCATGCATCCGCATTAAAAATAATAAGAAAGAAAGAACCATTATAAAGCAAACAGTTGAAGCCGAAGTTCGAAAAGAACTACTTACCATCTCACATCTAGATTCATTTTAGCACTAAGCTTAAAATATGTTTAAAAAAATACTAAAATTGTTACCATTTTTGCATCGTTTTACACAAATAGATTACCAAGGAATGGCTTGAAAAACATTTAGATACATTTATTCATTTTCTCAATATACATTTTTAATTGATACTGTAGATTGATTTGTATGCATTTTAAGTAAATTTTTAGCAACTTAGCAAAATGAGATTTTATGACACTATCCACACTGTGAAATACTCTGTATGCATATTTTTTTTTTTGCTAACTTATAGAAAATTCTTTCTGTATTGAATAAGCAAATATCGATACAATTTTAGTGAAGAAAATAATTCATAAATACAGGGTGTTCCACAAGGTATGCAGCCTCTAATATTTACAAATTCGGATAGAACACGTCAAAACGAGTATTTTGAGGTATAATGTGATGTGTAACTGTTACAAATGCATCAAAATTACTCCATGTGTCCAAGCAAACAGTATACATCTGCATCCAAAGGTGCAAAATATTCGTTTTCAAAAAATGGGGGTATAATCCAAAGCGGAAACAAACACATATTAATAATCATTTGCCTTGGGCTAAGGAACACATTTCAGGAACCACAGTATGGACTTCTGCTATATTTTCAGAAGAAAAAAAATTATTTAGAGGTCCAGATGGTTATCAATACTGCTGGCATTCTCTGAAGAATGCAGGAAATATTATTCAATTAAACAAATGGGAGGAGGACGTTTGATGGTCTGGTTAGCAGTTGATTATGAAGGAAGAACAAGTATAGTCTTTCTCTTTCAGGCAGAAGCATACAGACTACATTAAAGTTCTGAATTCTGAGCTTCTTCCTTGTGGCTCCGAACTAGGAGGAGAACAGCGGATGTTTCAAGAAGATAGAGCCTCAATCCACATAGACAATGAGGTTAAAAATTGATTCACTGCAAATAATGTGCAGGTTTTACCAAGACCAGTTAAAAGCCCCGATCTGAATATAGTAGAAAATATCTCGGTAATGCTTCTTTGTCGAGTATACGCTGGTTAAAATCCGTTTGAATTGCTCTCTCTAGGCGTCGAATAGCATTAAATACCTCATCGGATATTTTTTGTCAAACAGAAATCCAATCTTTGTATGATTCACTTCCAAACAGAATATTCGAAGTCATAAATGCTAATGGAAGGAGTATTCCTTACTAAAACTGCTTATATTTTGTTCTTTTTATAACTGTCCTTATACTTTTTTAACACGGTTTCAAATTAAAGAAATCATTTTTGTTGTCATTCATTCTTTATTATTGAAAACCATGGTAATGATACTAATATTTTTTGATGAATGATCTAAAAAATAATTCTTATAAAATTAATTGAATTAAAATTTTAAATTGTTTTTTTATTTAGTGTACTACTTTTTTCACAGCGTATTAGGTTTGCTACAATGAAAGAATTTTAAAGTTATTCTCAGGAAATTGAACAATGGTTAACCCTTTATTTCATGATCAATACAGGCTACGAAGAAAAAGTTGGCGGTTACAGATTCGAGACCTAATGCTGCCAACGAATAGTTAGTTCCGGTGCACGTGAGATCTACTGGGAGCAGCATCTTTCTCTATTGGAGTACAAAAGTGTTGAGAGGAGGGTATTACAGTAGAACATTTGTCCTCGTATGATTTAAGGAGGGTGTTAAAATCGATAAATTTCACAGTTCAAAAAGATTCATGAGTTGATCTTTTGATAGAATTTGATTATGGAAACTATATAAACTAATAAAAAAAACGAATAAATAGTTTTCGTTTTATCCTTCTGTTCATCCTCCCCCTTACAATATCTCTCAACTTTAGTATTTACATTCAAGTATTTTCTGTTCCACATTCCTCTATGTTAATTAGGAACCAATTTTATAAATTAAGCGCATTTAATTAAAGAACCCAACAAGGAATTTCCGAGTGAAGCAGCCTGGTTTCAAGATAATTAAAATTAATTACTGCTGTTCGACATTCCTCAAAATCGAAGCAAATTCTTGAGTGATTAAACTAGATTGAATGGGCTGTCCTAAGGTCCTATTACCACTTTCTTGTTCATATTACCCTAATTTGTAGTGGAACTATTAGAAATATTGGAAGCAAACATGTTAAAACATTCGAAATCGCTCTTTTATTTCTCAATTGCTCAGACATTATACAGTTGAATCTTGATTCGAATATTATTTCATTTTATTGTTCCATATATTCTAATTTAAATTGATTCCATAAACGTATTAATTTAGACCTTCATTAAACTCGCTTAGTACATGCCTTATAGCAAAAGCAACTAAATCAAAAAATCTTTAATTTTACAATCAGAAAATCAAAACGCATTTTTGTCCAAACTATTCAAATCTCTAAGTATCAAAAGCATGATACAAAATTTACAGCACATATTTTTCATTCCAAAATGGAATCTATAATCTATCTTAATAATAATCAAAATAAATCTATCTTAAAGTAGAAAAATAGTACCGTCTATAATGTCGTTTTAACCAATAATTTTCAACTTTCAACTCAGACATGTAGCTTCCATATGAACAGGTGATGGAAGTCGAAACTTCGATAGCTTTTCACATTTAAGATGTATGGAAATTGTTAAATGAACATTAAATCATGGTTAATCTTAAGGAATAAAGTACTCATGCATTCTGAAAAAAAACCTATCCCCAAACGAGAATTAATGAGCAAATGGTCATGCAACTGCAGTCATAAGAATGTTAATAATACAGAATGTAGGTGAGAAGGATAATATTTAGTAGAAAAGTTTATTAATAACTAGCCGCCTTTGGCGACCAGCCGGTTCGCCAGTATTACCGCTCGCTACAATTTTCAATTAAATATTTTAAGTAACTGGTCTCTTAAAGGATTCTCAAACAAAACATTTTTAATCTTCAAATTTTGATAGTCATACCAAACTTAGTTTAGATCGTTTCGTTCAATTTACTATGCACATATTTTGCTAATTTGTTGCCATTTCCGGTAAAACTTCAACTTTAATTTAAAATGTAAATGACGAAATTGCAATTAATATTAAGATATTTTTTAATAAAACCAAGCGTTTTATTTTATTAATCATCTTTATTGTTATTAATTAATTATTATTATTATTGAATATGAGTATTTCAAACAGAATCGCTCGGTATTTAAGTCTTATGTTAACTACAAAATATTTTTCATAGTTTATGTAATATCTCAAACAATAATTAAACAAAAATTTCTGAGATTCAGTATAAAATTCAGTTTTTAGTTTTGCTTTCAAAAGGATTGAAATGAAATCAATAATAATATTTTGTTCCTGCTTATGAATATATTTCAAAAATTATGAAGTCTAAATTTAATGCAGTAAGGTATCATATTCTGATAAATATTCTGGACACACCAAATTTTAAATAAATGAATGAATGTTTCTATTTTCCACGATCAACTAAGACTTATTTATGAAGTTTTAAATGTTAAAAATTTAGGAAAACTCACCATTTTCATAATCTTAGGCCAATTAATCTTCAGAAACCTGCGCGCTTATAGGCGTATTTTTTTTGAAACGATCGATGAAAAATCTAAAATTAACCTTTTTTTATTGAATAGTGATATTCAAATCTTCATAAATCAGTCAGTTTAAGTGATTTGAAATTAACTCTTAAAAGTAAGTGATTTAGTTGATTGAAAACTAACTCTATGACCACCATAAAATCTGTGCTTTTTCTTGTGGTGTATGCATTCTCCTTAATATCCGCTCGAATAAAACATCACATGCAAAAGTATTACATAGAGCAAACACATTAAAAGTAAACATAACATTTCAAAAGTTGCCAAAAACAAAAGTGAGAAAAATTCAATTAATAAGCAGACGATATTTAGAAAAGTATAGATATTTCGACTGGAAAATGAAATTATCTGAAATTAAAAACACGCGCAGACGATAGTTACAAAAGTAAAAATATTCAAACCTGAAAAGGAAAATATATGAGTTATTCCATCAATAAATGCCATAAGTTTGTTTACATCTTCATAGATCATAAAATAATTTTTCTTGAATTTATTTTTTAGAAAAAATAATATTTCATATTGGTTTCAATTCCTACAATCACGTGCCGAAAGTTATATTTTTGTAGATTTCATTTCCAAAAAGATTTAATTTATTTTCAGTTAGAGCTTTAATCAATGTGATGGCAACACTTTGAAAAAAGCTATTTTTTTTCCTCATGAATGCGAAACGTGCCTAATCCTCATTTTTATTTTTGACGAAAAAAATTATTGAAAAACATAGTTAAAATATTTATTTAAAAATTCATTAAAAATATAAATTTAATTTTAAGATTAAAACAGTAGTATCATTTAAAAGATAAATTTTTGATCTTTAACTTCATGTAAAAATCTTTTTTGTGCGGTAATATTTTCGGCAGTTATAGCAGAAACACGTCAAAATTTCGCTTAATTTTTAAATAAATAAAATTCTAGTAAAAAATTCGAAAAAATAACCCCCAGGTGCACATTCCCAGCCTCCAAGGTATACACGTGCCAAATTTGGTAGCTGTAGGTTGAATGATCTGGTCTGTAGAGCGCCAACACACACACACACACACATTGAGCTTTATTATAAGTATAGATATAGATATAGATAAATGTATACAGAGATATCCAATTTATTTACAATATTAATAATAAAATAATACAATTTTAATTGGGTTGCTATAAGTATATGTGATTGCAAAATAGATTTTGCTAAAGCGTCAGCTTCAATATAAAATGCAATGTATTTTTGAACAATGGGATTTCATGCGCTGCTGTTTTCTGATTCTTATTCCCATAATACCCTCGATGGATTATAATATGTACAATCTTGTTAGTAAGATATATTCAGGGTATTTAAATATATAAAAATTAAAGATTAAGGCGGTAGATAAAAAATAGAAAATCTGATTTATAACATCTTGGGTCTTATATAAGACGTAAATGCATATAATAATTACGCCTAAAAGAAAATTAATGGAGCATTAGTTATTGTAAGTCTTAACCTATTTAATTTGTCTTTATGGAACAATGAAGTAGTATAGTATTCTGATTAAGGCTAAACTTTAAATTCTTCAAGAAACTGTGAAACTAAACCCTGGATTTATCTCGTCGATTCCGTGGTTTTACTTCCAGTATTTTTGGCAATACAACATACCAAGGCAGTAAGACTTTTCAAAGAGGTGATATTTGTAGCGCATGGGGTGCCATTCAATCACGTTATATCACACAGGAATTTTGTTTCTGTTTCGAGGAATGTCGGACGAGAATAATTAATTTTCCCTTATCCTAATGTCAAGCTGCCTCGTTCGGGGGGACGTGTTCTTTAATTAAGCGCACTTAATTGATAAAATTGGACCCCAACCAACCTATAGAAATGAGGTATAAAGCGAACTCGTATGCAAATATTGAAGGAGGCAGATATTATACAGAGGATGACGGACAAAAGGCCTGCGCGGCGATTATGAATGCTAATTTTGATGTGTTTATCCTATAGCCGTATGCAGATATTACTTTTAAACTTGATTCTAAAGGCAATTATAAATTGGGATCTCCATTATGTATTGTCCTGTTTAATGCATTCGCTTGCTAATATGTTTGTATTAATTAAAGTTAAATGCATTCATTAATGAATTAAAAAGTTTTAACTGAATTGCATCATCGATCAATTGATTAGCAAAATAAAATGTTTGAAATCTATTGCAGTACCAACTGTATTTTTAACACAAGATGAAAGGACGGTGTTAACAATATACAAATTTTAACATGCCGTTATCACAAATCTTTATATGCTTTTCTTGACATGTTTCCCCTTCTTCACAGAAAACAAATGTAATAAGAAATTCTATACTTAATGGTATAATCCTTTTAATAACTTATGTGAATAATTATACAAGTTTTTATTCACATAGGTAGCAATACATGAATGAATGTTAACTACTAGCTCGTGAAAGACTAACACAATTGCATGTTAAATTTAGCAAAAAATAATGAAACATCGCAGAAGTGTAAAGAGAAAACGTGTAAAAGTGTAAAAGTAACTTGGAAACTTACATGGAGACATGAAGATTACGGTCCCTAAATGATGGATCAAACAATATATTCTCATAAAATATTTTCCATTTTTCTTTGTTTCTTTTTTGGATTAAATATTTCACCATTCCTTTCTTTTTCTTTGATTTCAAAGAAATGCATTATTAATACTTCTTCGGATAATAATTTTTCTTTCCTAAAAATAATTATTAGCTACAGTCTTGAAGTAGACAGTTGTTTAAAAAAAAATAAAAAATAAACTTTTTTCTAGTTATAGTGGGCTCAACCGTTCTTCACAGTAGTAGAGAATGTTCTTCTGAATAATGCAAATTATGCCTTTTAAATCCTTTCTTTATATTCAACTGAAATAATTTTTTTTTAATTGTGTCAAATTGAAAGTTAAAAACATGTCCTGCTTTTTAAAACATAGAAGAAGAAAAATTCTTAACATGTATGAATTTTTTTATTAAATTTCATAAAAAAGAAGATAAAGAAATTCTAATTTAACAATTGACTGAGAAAAACCAGTCTTTATTCATGTGCGAAATTATATAATTTGATAATATTTTATCTAGTTTATTTCATATTCGCGAAGATAAGAATTTTGTCATTGTTATTTAATTAATTCCAGATGTAATTTTTGAATTTATTGTATGTATATTCTATCCATTACAATAAATCAGTATTTTCTGAAATTATTTATGAGTTAATAATGAATTTCATTTAATCTAGTTTGCAGTAATACCGCATGGTTGCGAAGTTAAGATCAACAATTCAAAATTAATAATACTACCAATAATTAATTATAAATTAAAATTTTAAATTCAAAAAAAGTAAAAAGGTCACTTTAGTAAATTGATGATTGAAGTCTATTTTTTGAAACGGCGTATTAAAATTATTCAAATCCATATTTGTTTGTTTAAATCCTCAATTTCAGGCAAAAAAAAAAAAAAACCTTGAAAGTAAATCAATGAGATGACATGTGTAATCGGGGGGAGGGGGTGAAGCAGAGTTTGTGTTAAGATCTTCCCGTGGGAATATTTTGAACAACTTGGGTTATCCATTTACCAAGAGCACGTCATCTGAGTTTCAGTGTTGAGAAGATGAATAAATTTAAATAGCTTCCCCTCTTTGAGGAGCTTCAAATGTAAATAGATTTATGGATTTTAAAAAAATCCTAAAACCAATAAACCTATCTGTAAGGATACGTGTAAGAGAAATTAATACGATCGGAATATATATAATATCAAGTTTTTACTTCCAAGAAATTAATTTTTCAAATAAGTCAACATCTAATTTTTTCATTTGATCTAACATCTACTTTCATTAATATTCCTTCCATTATAACTGTTTCTCTGAATACAATAGCCTGAACAAGTCCTGGCAAATGTTCAAGCACATGAAAACATTTTGTAAAATCTTCATGACTATTAATAAAGTAGTTGCTTTTTATTAATAAAATAAATAAATATACTTTCATCCTATGTTACGTCGGGGATATCTGCAAGTTGAAAATAATCTAGTACCTGACAGTGTTTCTTATTACTTTATCAACACTTTAATATTTAAAATGTAGTCAAGTTTCACGCAGAAATATATAAATCATAAAAAATGCACTGAATTAAAAATTTTGATAAAAAAATATATTAACATAATTTGTGAACTTAAAAAAGATTAAAAGCAAAAAATACGGGCCTTTTCGTCATATTTTATTATTTTTAAGTGTATGAAAATAATTTTTTCGAATGAAATATTCATTTTAATAAAATCTAAATATCTATGTATCATAATAAATTTTTTCCAGATATTATTAAATTTTAACTAAAAATATGTCTTATAATAATATTTCCCACCTTTATAATGGATTTACGGGAAAAATCAAAGTGTTTCAGTCTTTCATATTTAAATATCACTAAACTGATGAATTAAAGAAGAATGTTGAATTGGCCTTTTCAAGTCAGATATCTGATTTACTTATACAAAAACTGTCACCCACTCGATTTATATTTCGAGATCTCAGCACAGCTAATTAGCCAGATTAAGAATATTTCGTTCTCTTTCATAAAAAGTCATTTAGGTACATTTCCCAGATCGTCATTAAAAGTTACACTGGGACTTAAGAAACTCTGTTACACTTAGAAATTTCAATTTGCGTTACATTAATTAAAGAAAGAAAGTCCAACCACTTTTCTTAGAATACCTAATGACTTTCTCAGTGAAGGAAGCATTGTTAAATAAATAAATGGGAGTACTTGAGGTAAATTTCGATATGTCGTGAATCAATGCCTTCGTTCAGACTATTTTTAATTTTTTTTTTTTGTATCTACGATAGTAAAGTTAAGAATCGTTTTGGGAAGAGAAGAAACTAAAATTTACTAATACGATATAAGAAAATTTCAGGTTACCAAACAATAGCTAAATAAATTGTAGGTAAATTTTAATAACAGGAAGATCTTAAAGATCCGTTAAAACTTTATTCTATCATTTATCTATAAGATCCGAAGGATTTGAATAATCGTAGTAATAATTTATATAAATAATAATATAATCTATTTATATTATTACAGATTATAATAATATAGCATATATGGCATATGGCACAAACGAATTCCCACTTGAATATGTTGTTGATGATATCATATATAAAAAAACAAGCATTCATAGGAAAAGAATACTCTAAAGGGAAATTTATAGCTTCAAAGACAGCTCATTATGGTATTTGTATGAAAGATTAATAAATCTTCAAACGAGCATTTCGTATCAATGTTTTATTCATTAATTTCTTCATAACACAAAACAAGCTTTTGAAATACCTTTTTTTTTTATTTAGAAAGATTGCTACATTGATATATCATTTTTTTTCTGATTTTTTTTTTAAATTTATTTTCAATTAATCATTTTCTTTCAAATGGACACATATATGTAAATGCGTAAGATAAATGCCACAGCGGAGATTATTTAAATAAAAAGATAAATGCACCCTTCTAAAGTCATTTATTTGAGTCTAGGTAATTTACTTTGAATTCGCAATAGATGCAATTTGAACCAAATCAAAATTGTTGAAATTTTAATAGTCATAATTTATTCAGTTAAGAAATGAGAAAATATTTTTTTACAGTAAATACAAGTATTTTAGATTAATGTCGGACAAAATCATTAGATCTAATATTATTATATTTTCTTACTTTTAGTTTTAGGGAAAACTTCTTGGACAAATACACTTCTTCGGATGCTGACTATGAGAATTATATTAAAAGGCATCAAATCACAGCCAATTATGAGATATTTCTTGGTTGGTATTTAATGTTTAAAAATTGATAAAATTATATTTATAAGAGTTTATTTATTCGCAAATTATGTTTATTAATCTCCAAATATAACTTCCTCTGTAATTCCTGGATCATTCAATGCTAGTGTAATATGTTCTTTCTTATTCTAAAGGGTAAAGGGTAAACACTAATAATTCTTCTGCTTTTAATTAATTAAAGGCTTGATTTGATGGCGCTAATCTATTTGTAAAAATTAAATATCGTAAAAATTAAACATTTTTAAAATTAAAATTATTGAATATTAATATTAATTTTGACAGCCGTTTTAAGACTGCAAATGGCATTTGCTCTTATACTACCTATTTTATACCCTATATCTTTCAATTCAAATTATCAAATAAAACGTATTTTGATAATTGTCCCGTCAGTTTTATATCTGTTACGTTTCATAGTAGTATATACTTTCTATAGTAGTATTGGAGCTCAATCGAGAAACTATTACTGGGGTTAGCATACATCGAGACAAACAACTTATAATAAAATATTTTACATGCATTTACCTAATAGGGGAACTAAGTACAGAAACGACATGTGCATATCATGCATTCCAAAGAAAATGTAACTAACGACATTGTAACGTCCTTGGAGCATATAAAAAACGTTAGAGTGTAGTTTTAATGACTAAGTATTAAAATTGCTATAATCTTCAAATAACAATTTCTCATTAAATAATAGTAGGCTCGTGTACATATATAGTAGAAGATAATTTTCGGTCTAAAATATGAAATTATCATCCATTTTCTATGTTTATTTTTTGATTATTGCAAAATAAAAATATTATTGCTAAGAAATATCATAGGTTTATTAAAAAATGAGGATGCAGAAAATAAAAAAGGCAAATATAAAAACCTTTCAGCTACTAAAACATCTCTATTTATCACTAAAATTTTTGCCGTAATATTTAACTAGTTTATCTCCTCTAATAATAAATTATTACCTAATTTAATAGAAATTCTGATTTAAAGAAAGAGTTCTTCTTTTACCAGATTGTTCTCCCACTGGAAAGCACCTCTGATTTGAGAATGTGAAGTTTTCAGCTTGGTGGTTGGTTCTCGCCATTCAATTTAGTACAGAAATGGTGAGGCTCGACCGCCTTCTATTGATGGCAGGACGTGCTTTTCATGAGACGGATTATACCGTGGACAGTGGCGGCCTTTAGGACTGAACCTTAGTTCCCGCCAATGCGGTCCAGTCATTCAAATTTAATCCGAACGCCTTTAATTGTGCGGGATAGAATAGCCTTGTGTGGTAAATGAATTTGACATGAAATATTTTTAAGGACTATTTAGAACTTTATTAAATGAATAAATGATTTGTTTTCATGTTCTTCGAAATTTTGCAACAATGAGAGAGAGAAAAAAAAGAATCGCCATGATTGCAAATGGAATTAATTGATTTTCTTGTATTCTATATCGAAAACATTCGATGGCCAGGACATTATTTCTTTTTTTTTACACTTTTTTTATTTAATTTCTCCTGCTTCATGCTTGTAAGGAAGAAATCATTTATTCCCTCAATTTTCTAATCTGCTACAGCTTTCAGATCTTGTAATTTTTGTACTCTGAATGAAAATGTCTATTTTAATATTTGCAGAGTTTAATTATATAAATAAAGCGATTATTTGATTGCATTCTTATTTCGTAAGAGTTATACAATCTGGGAAAGTATTGGAGAAAATGATAATTTCAAGATTCCATAATAATTATTAAAATGAATAGCAGATTACAGACTTAATACTGAAAAATTAATTATAAATTCGGAAAACTTTTTTCATCCATAATCTTCGGTCCGGCCTTTTGCCCATTTTCTTAAATAAATATAATATCTGGATACAATTTCATTTTTTATTATTTTAAGGAAGAAATAAAAGTGTGTTGTCATTATCATATTTATTTTTCTAAAACTAAATTGTCTTGTCTTCTAAATTTACCTAAAGTAAAACTCTTTGACTTGCCCTTTTTTTATCTTATATCCTAGCAACATCAAATCTTGTTCATGGCAATTGTATTCAAGATTTATATAAAACAGTGCCATGGTCTAGCTAAAACAGGAATTGAAGTTAACTCATATCCCTTATTCAGCTAATTGCTACTTATTTTAACTATCAGTGTTATTAAAAGAATTTCATTTTCTTTAATGGGAAAGGGCTCTATATTTGTCATTATGCATATTTTTTTTTGGGGGGGGGGAGTAAGTTCGCAAATTAACTTAAGCAGATAAACATTCTTTTTCAATTTATTGGGAACTACAAAAAAATAGTTTGGGAGACCTTTAAAAGTGAATAATCCAACTTCTGGAGGAAAAACATGCATAATCTTCTTTCAGAAAAGCTGAATTCAATTTCAAGGCTAATTTTTACCGATAAATAAGGAAATCCAGGCATTATTATCTAAGTTGAAAATTGTGAAGTGGTTTTCAGATTTATCATCATTAAGTTAACCTATCTTTAAGAAAACCTCCCCAAATACTCTTAAAAAAAAGGAAATCGAATGGAGAAAAAGGAATGGTATCACAGTGATGATTTTTTGCATCAAGAACATGCAAATATATGATCAATTAATTGACAATTTTTTAATTATTTTATGTTTATTTGCAATATTTATAATGTTTTCAAATTTAGATATTAAATGGTGATAGAATTTTGCTTTTAAGAAATGCTTCACATAGAAATATTTTCAGTTAGTAACTATTGTTTACTAGCTTAATTCCTTCAAGTTATATTTAAGGGATGTCAGAACCCCAAAATCTTCACAAAAAAAACGTGATTTGAGATTTTTGGATTTTTAAAATCTTTAGTTTTTCTTCTTTCTAAAACTATATTACTTTAATCTCTACAATAATTAGAAGCGTCAAAAATCTAAGTTAAAGTTGAAAACGAAACAGGGCCATGCCCCTTTTAAAGAGACAAAAATGTAAACAAATTGGTTTACTTCCGTTTCACGGGTCAATGTGCGACGCGAAATGAAACATTTTCTTTGCACTATAAGGTAAGCCTTCCTTTAATTTTCTCTAGCTGATAAGAAGAGTTTCTATTTTTGAATCTGGCAGATTTAAAGAGTTGTTTATACTTGCGAAAGCACGTTTTAGTTTATTCTTTGTACCGTTGTGTTCTATACTACTTGTGAGTTTATAAAAGGTTCTTGTCCCTGATATTTATAATTTTGATTATTAATCATGCCTAGATCATCTTGAAATGTTTTTAAAAAGCGTAAGGGAGGCTTTAATAAAAAAGCAAGTCAGCAAACATCTGAAGAAAGATATGTCAACAATAGAAATGTTTCAACTAAAAATGTTGTGGAAGAAAATTCTTTCAACACTGTAAACCTTTCTAGCAATAGTGTGAATATATCGTCTAGTGAAAAGAAACTTTTGAATGAGAACATTGGTTATTCAAATAGTTTTTCTGGATATAAAAATGTTATTGTTGACATCAATATTTTAGCAGAGGTGTTTTTTGAAGCAGTGAAATGCTTGGAATATGGAAACACTGCCCATTTAAAATTAAATGAAAATAATTGGGGAGCAGCTGTGCAGTTCCATTTAGAATGTGCACATTGTAATTATGAGTACTCATTTTTTAGTTCTAAGCAAGATGAAAGTGATTTTCCCACTTATGAAATAAACAATAGGTTAGTGTATGCCATGATATGCATTGGAAAAGATGCAGAATCTGCTAGAATGTTTTGTGGTGTTATGAATTTGCCTCCACCCCCCACTATATTTGCTAAGTATAATGCTCTCTTGATGAAAGCAGCAAAAGAAGTGTGTGAAGATAGCATGAAGCTTCATGGAAAAACTCAAAATCCAAATGAGAGAGTGAATAATGTAATATGGTCACGCATTCCCAAGAAAACTTTTGTCCATATAGAAGTTCTTTCTCTGGGAACATATGATGCCATATGTTCATTCAATGTTGGAAACAGCACCAAACTCCAAATTTTAAAAAACTGAACATAGAGCCTGGTGATTATACGGTTGAGGCTATGAAACGCTATGACGATAGGAGACTGTCCAAAGCAAAATATGCCAATTTAATGAAAACAAAAGAGGTTAGGAAAAATAAAAGACTAAAAAGAAAGAGAGAAGAGGATGATATTAATAATAATGTGGATAAAGTGGAGTATGGTGCTGGAGAATTTTAATGGGGAAGTAATTTTACATTAAAATGCATTTTTCTCAAAATGTTAGTTTTTCATGTTCGATGTACCTTTTCTCAGAAACTACTGCATATATGTATGTAATTTTTTCATGAAATGTGTATTGTGTGTGCTAGTATATTTTAAATGTAGCTTTTTAAAAAAAACTCAAAACTTTAATTTTTCAAAATTATTTTATGTCAAAATAGGGTAAAATTTTACTATGTCAACTTAGAAAATTTATAACTTTATAAAAAATTAAAAATTTAAGAAAAGCTACATTTAAAATAATAAGAAAGGTGTGCTTTACTTGTATAAAAAATTTCAAATGTATATCTATGATAGATTTTGAAAAAAGGTACATCGAAAAAGGTCAATTTAACATTGTCGGTATAGGGGGTTCCGACTCCCCAGAAATATTAAAAACTTCCCTATTGTTACAAAATTTACGATATGTTATATATAAGAATATAAATGTATATATTTTGAATATGATGTATATTACATCACAAATACAACATTTATTCATTTTATATAGTCTATTATCTTTCTTCTAATAAGGATTTCGCCCAGCCATTAATATTAATTGAAAATATTCGGAAGGCTGTAAATTCTATTTAGCAAAATATACCAGTTAATTAATATTTTAAAAATTTATTTTAAGTACTTAAGCTTATAGTTAACAGGAAAATTCTTATTAATAATTTTAATTTAGTTTGAAATATTTTAAAACTTTTTATTTCAAATTTTTACACGTTTGTCCAAATTTTAAGAAAGAATGTTATTTCAGTAGCAATTCTAATACAATTAATTTACCAGATCCTTTAAACTTCAATGTTACTTTATTTTGATATCCAATTCCCCCCCCCCCCGCCCCAGTATGTTTCTCAGAATTTATTTTTATTATTTATTTTTCAACCTATTCATCCAGAGTTGGTAATAATTTTTTTCTTACTCAGAACCAACTTGATTCTGCTTATACAGTTATACTTTAGATTAAAGCAAAACTTGACGAACATCAATTACACAGAACTCTCGGTTTATCATGAAAGATCTACATACTTGCACTCTGCAACTAAGAGAATACTACACACCCACTGTTGTAAAGTACCCCTCTGTGAAATCAAAGTACCCCTCTGTGAAATCGTGACAATTGTTCTGCAGCGTGGGTCTTTCAATCATGTCTTATCATTCCGGTATTTCGTTTCTATTTCGAGAAATATCAAACAGGAGTAATTACTTTTGCTTATCCTAATGTGCGGCCGCTTCATTTAGGAGATCGTTAGCGAGTTCCAAAATTAAGCACGCTTAATAGATAAAGTTATTTTACCAGCAACACACAGAAATGTGGTGTTGCAGACACTCACATGGAGATGCGAGTAAATATGGATATTATGTTAAAGAATCGATTTAAAGACTCCCTGGAGTGTGTGTGCTGTATAATCTTCCGATAATTTCACACGTGCAAACAATTCATAATGTATTTGTAGGACGATTCCGTTATATATAAGATTTCACCGATTTTAAGGTTAAACCCTGACAAATCACTTTCTAAATTTATAATATAATTAAGTTAAATAATATTATTTGCCTACATTAAATTTCAATAAAATTAAATATTATTTTAACTAAATATTAAACGTAACAAATAAATAGCTTTTAATACTAAATCATTAAAATCATGCCATTATTTAAAAAAAAAATTAAGATGAATCTATAGTAAAAAAGAAAAGAAAAGGGTATTTACGGATTTTTTTTCATTTAACAATTTACATTTTTATTATTCTTATAAATGGTATATATTGTGGTATATATTGTGAACAATAATATGATTTATTCCTTCATACTTAATATCTATATAATTTAATTTATTTAGAAATTAAATTATTGCAGATTAATAAGAAATATATAATATCTGGTAAATAAAACTATTTTTCTAGCCCAAATTGGGTATTTAGATTTAGTTATTACTTTGATGGAAGTTTTGGACAGACAGAATTTCGAAATGACTGTATTTCATTCATCTAGCTTATATGCACTTCGGAATTTCAGCAATCAGGGTACGTTCAGGCACTGATTCCTTCATGAATAAATATCATTGAACTATTTACCGCCAGATAGAAGCTTGAATTTTTTTTTGTATTGAACATGATTGAATTAAAGTAAACTAGAGCAACAAGGCTTTGGATTGATTTAGAAAAGCAAAATAGCGTATATTTATAATTGCGTATTTAAATTTTTAGGTGCAAAAAGAAAGTATTATAATCATCGAAAAATTCTTATGCGGGATTTTGACGAACCGTCAAGTTTAAGATCTCTATGAATCCTAGAAACAACATGTCCGGAATTATATATGCCTGTTTATCTGTCCTTTCGTCTATGAGTACGATAACCCAAAAGCAGTTTAAGATGTACTGTTAGAATTTGATATGTGATCTTTACTCAAATTTCCACATGCCTATCAAATTTTGAATGAATTTCCTTCAGAGGAAGTCTATGGGTTCATGTATTCCAATACAAAAATTTAAAACTGGTCATGTATTCCATACCAAAAATTTAAAGCTGGAAAGATAAAAATATGGCTATAGTTTAACCAACAGATTTAGTACTAAAAATCCATCAAGAGTCTGATCGTCTGTCGGTTCTTACTTTAACAAGCGTGTAAATATGATAGCTCAAAACCAGAAGAGGAGCTCAGACGAGAGTTTCTCTAGACATTTTTCGTTCTGCGAACAAACATTTATAGTTCCGAGCAGTTGTTGATAGCGATGTTCTGTCATTGAGGAAACGGTTTGATGTGCGCTTGTGAGTTTTGTTCCTACAAATTTTGTTCTTTATCTACATCTTGGCTGTGTTTTCGTTATCTTTATTTCGTGTTTTCTAAATTATTTGTGGAATAAACCGTCGTTTTCCACTACCACCTTGCTCATTCACCTTATAACCACCGGAAATTTTCGTAACAATATATTAGCGCAAATCTACTTCTACAAATGATTATATGTTGCATCGGTTAAATAAAATATTATATTGGATTCTGAAGTAAAATTTGAAGAACCGTCTTTTAGTAAACAAACTTTGAATCACTTACAAAAAATGGATTTACATTATTTTATAATATTATCATAAAGAAATTCAATTACATCATTGTAATATTACTTTATTCAATAATTATAGAGATAACAATTTTTTACTTTTAAATACAGTTTTAAGTGATGTATTTAAAGGCCATAAAAGTCACGTCTAAAATTAAATAAGATTAAAAAAAATCTAAAATTTTATCACGTTTTCTCCAGTTTTAATTTTAGATTTAATGTAATACCACCAAAAACGTATAAAAATTCAAAGCAATCTAAATTCACATAAATCCACTAATTAAGTATTGTCAAAATGTTTGGATCCTTTTACTTCTAGTACTTACATTTATTCATCTAATAGTTCTTCTTTAACTAAGAAAATAATTTATTGTCCTACGAAATGTTAATTCTCTATCTTTAATTAGCAGAGATTTAACTGAATCCTTTGAATACAGACATCTCACGAATCTTCTTAAAATCTAAAATTCTAAAATAGTAGTCTTTAAGTATGGTCTGGAGAATTGATACTAATGGTTTTTCTTCTGATGTGGTCACATGCAAAAGGAAAATATTAAAATATTTCTTTAATCTGGTTAATTAACAGCACAAAGACAATGTAACTCATATCCTTCTGATAAATGTAAATTTTGTATAAGCAAATCAGGTATAACATACCTGATCTATTTTTTTTAACTGTCCCTTATTTCTTTTGTTATGAGATTCTCCTGTAGTATTAAATGATAAGGTTTTAAAATACACCATAGAATTTCTCAAGCCGATTCAACCCACAACGAGAAATTATACTTGATGAAAACGTAAACGGTTTAAATTTATGCGTCTAAATTTAAGAGGAAATATTTTCATGAAGGTTTGATTCTAACACTTCATTAGAATACTAAAAGAATTAGAAGAAATAAAATATTATTCTTATTTTTGATATGCCTTCTTTGTTTATATTTTCATTTACTTATTTATTTATTATTGCTTAAATTTTTGGAAACTATTTTATGTTGTTTCTAAATAATTGAGATCGCATGATTCAATTAGTAATAATTATGACAAATAAAATGAATTATAAATAACTCAACAAAAATAAATTAAATTAAATTAAATCAAAAGAGAAAAAAAGTAGCATAAGCAGATTTACAAACAAATAAAAGAAGTAACATAAAAAAGAAATCGGATGCATAAAAAAACTTTTTGGTCTTGTTTAAAACAGTGATTTCAATTATCATTTATATTTAAATTGATTTATAAAATAGTTAATATTTCTAAACAACACAAGATATTCCTTATGTAGTTCCAATATATTTAAGTATTGCTACAAATATGTAATATCACTTCTGCACACTATTAGCCTCGTAGCTGAGCAAAAACATTTGAAGGCATGTTGGCTAAATGGATGCCAGATCAATGAGCCCTAAGTTTGGCGACAAACTTGGCAACTATTTGGCGAATAGTCAACAAAACTAAAGGAACTAGAAAACTGAAAAATTATGGTGACATTTCTATTTGGAATCGAGATTCGAACTTCTTTTATAAAATGCTGTACCCTAATAGGGAAATTATAAAATTGCGAAGCTGTCACACGAAAATTCAATTCTCACTTTGTAGTATTGATCGTGGAGTTAGCTCTCTATCTATACATTCTCAATGCGATTTCTACTTTGAATTCGCGATTTGCGGTTTCTTTTGTATACTTCTACAAATTATGTTCTTTGTGTATGCCTCAGATGTATCTTCTCTAACTCTACTTTGTATTTTGCTTGGAATAAAACGCTTTCCATTATATAGAGTGTCAGACTTCTTTCCCTATACATCTACATAACGATTTCCATAACAACAATGTACAGCATTGAGAAAAGATCACAAAAATGTTTTACAATATCTTTGTGCCAAAATGAATTCTTTTGACTTGTCGGTAGTTTTATAAATATGAGCAATACCTTTAAAACAATGATTTAGGATCACGACGATTATCTTCACAATTGTTAATTATAAAATTTGAACGAAATCTGTTGTAAGGAAAGTTTTTCTATTTGGCGATTCGTCCGTTTTCACGTGAACATTATAATTCGAAAGTGCAAAGAGTTAGATCAACAAAACCCAGTATGCAGTTTCTTATTATTGATATTTTAGATTTCTTTTTTAAAATTTTGGACTAAATTCTTTCATTGGGAATTATCATATATTTGACCTGCAGTGCTTTATTACTAAATTAATGGGCTCAAGAGCATAGGGGGCGTTATGCCCTAAGTATGTTGCAGTCAGTTACGTTAATAGAATTCGCGCCACTATAGTTGTGATTCATTTGAAGTGCTTTTTACAAATTTTGCCTAAGATTGATTTTTTTATAACCACAGAGAGAATTTAAAATTTAAAATATATAAAATAATTAAAATATATAATATAAAATAATTAATAATTAAAATATTTTAACATTTAAAATATTGAATATCATTTGTTATTAAAAATACAACAAAAAATACTGAGTAGAAATGCTGATCTTACAACGATGTTTTTAACTTTATCACATATTTACTCATTCTGAAGATCCTCAAATAAATGTTCTTCTTTTTCTTTGTCTTTCTTCGTTAAAGAATAAAAATTCCATTAAATACGTTTATTGTTTTGATTCTACATGCAGTTGACTTGTCAATGCAGAATTTTTCATTCAGTTGGATTAAGTCCATAAAGATAAAGTTAAGACCATTCCTAATTGTCTCAGCCAATATAACAATGATTGTATTTTCTAATTACCCATAAAAATTAGCTCCTGATTTTCTGAAAGGAATTAAGTAACTTTTTCTTTGGCAGGTTTCTTCTTGATCTTAAAAGTTCTATACAGAAAAAGTTCTTGCGGTTTTCAAAATTAGTTAAAATGTTAGTTAATCTGCTGAAGTTCTATTAAGAAGGGTTTTTCTGCCTTAGCTTTCCTAAAATGAACAATCATATAAAGAAAGAAGAATATTTTTCCATTAAACAAAATAACTATTTTCCATTAAAAAGCGTGGTTACTAATTTTTAAGTTGTATCAGCTATTGTCTTTAATATACTGTTGATGGTTAATTTTAACTTTACTTTGTTACAAAAAATAAATTATGCCCAAAAACCAGTAGATGGTCTAATTTTTATTCGACTTAAAAGTTTTTTGAAAAAAATGAGGAAAAAAAATTAATTCAAATCATAAAAGAGTCTTATTAGATTGCAATTTCCTCTTTTCATCCACATTCTGTTCACTCATTCTGATATGATTTATATTAATTTTTAATATTATATTAATTTTATATTAATTTTTAATATTTAAGAATTTGTAAACCGTTAGGCAGTAATATTTGAAGAAAATTTAATGAATTTTCAAATAGTTTAATATATTTTTGAGAGATTAATCTTTCATAAGAAAAAAAAGCCATTGAGGAAAAATTATCTAGAAATCAGCTAATGTTTCTTACATGTTAATTAATAGAAGAATTTATCAGAAGCTTCAAATTTCACTTCAACTTTATATTTGTAGCTTTACATCCAGGGGTGTTTTGATCGTTAAATATTCTTTCATAGATTTTACAGTTACTAGGAATTAATTAAATTTTTCTTGAAAATAAGTTTTTTTTCCGCTTGAACAGAAGAATTCATCTTTGATGAAAAACAAGCCTTATAAGTGTTAAGTTTTATAAAAGCGATGTGTTCATGATCAAAAAGTTCATTATAAGATTTTACAATTAAATAAGAAACTAAGCATAAGTAATTTACTGAAAAAAAAATTTCACTTCTAATCTTTATGGCTTCTTCATTCAATAGAGCTATGAAAGATATAAAGCTTATAATCTAAGGACCAATTCATTACATATAATTTTACACTGCCTTTAAATAAATTAAGAAAATTTCAAAATAAACAGTTATTGTTTTCGAGAAACCATTGAATAATATAGATTTCGTTTACTTTAATAAATAAATTTCCAAAGATTTGTCTTAAAATTTGAAAAAAATATTTGGACATTAAAAATATTAGAATATTTACCTCTTTTTATATATCAAAATTGAATAATATTTCCCTCGCTAAAGATATGTTTTTGAAAGTGTATTTTTAAAATCTTTACATTTTATCATTGTCTTTTAATTTGGAACTTTTAATGCAACACAGCGTATTTTTAGATTTATTTGTACACAAATTTATTTTCTTAACCAAATAATACAAAGAAAAATCAATCCAAACATTGTCCATATCTTTCATTAGTATTTCTAAGTTATTCATTTCGTGAAATTCTGTAATATGTTTGTGAACTATTATGATCTTGTAAATATAATTTGAATGGAAATTTAAGTGATTAAAATAGGCTTTTTAAATATATTTCAAATTACTAATATATTTTGTTTAGTTATTAAAATGCATCGTCTAAATGCAAATAAAATAATAGCGTTTGAATTCCTTATAATTCCTCCAACTCCATGAAACAAAAATATATTTGTCTTCATGTTTTGTTATAGCATTTTAATTGAAAGTGTAGTTTGCAATATTTATAAATGTTATATTTAATTTTAAAACAATAATATAAATACTAACATAATTAGGAAATGGAGATTAAAACACTTTTTTCAAAATCAAAGCATTGTCATTTTGTGCTGCAAATTAGGTAGTAACTTTTTAAAAATAAAGGATGGAGGTCTTGAAGAACAACACATTTTCGTGTAACTTCAACTTACAAAATCTGAAAACGAAAACATGAATCCTTACCTAAGTCTT
Organism: Argiope aurantia; assembly: GCA_026543865.1. Classification (NCBI taxonomy): domain Eukaryota; kingdom Metazoa; phylum Arthropoda; class Arachnida; order Araneae; family Araneidae; genus Argiope; species Argiope aurantia. Next base: position 247,662 of record JAPMOR010054603.1, on the reverse strand, counting down.
CATAGAACATTTCTTCGTTTGGCACTGCTGCTCTTAATTTGCGATGCATGTCATTTTAACAATATCTATTGATCCGAATTGAATATCTTCAAGGCCATGAAGTCATCCTAAAGCAAATAAGTCTGGTTTTTACTTTAAGCACAGGTTTCATTCAACGAAACATTATAACACAAATAATTTCTTGCTGCTATAAATAACAGCAAGAAGTGGTAATAAGGTTACAATGTTAAAAGTCATTTCACTACTTCGTTAAAAAAATATAACACAAACTTTTTTTTAAAAAATCATTAATACGACCAGAAATTATTTCACAATTGTATGAAAGATAATTTAAAGGAAATAATGAAGAGATAATTATTTGAATAATACGTATCTTTCAAAAATATTAGAGCGTATGTTTCGCAAAGTATTCTATTTTTTTGAAACTTTTTTAAAGTATTTTTTACCCTTCTTTAGCAATGACAACAAAACCAAATTTTTTTAAAAAAAACATTGTTCTTTTATAGCTTCTCAAAAGATTTTTTTAAACCTCCAGATAATGTAGAATAATTATTCCTATTGAACTTTCTAAAAAGATAAATGTGCTGCACTTTTCATTAATTATTTAAACTTTCTTTCAAATTAAAGAGAAATGCTTCTGTATACTTAAAGTGAGAAAGCGTTAAAATCCACAATTTTCTACATTACTTCTGCCAGTAATTTTTCATCCAGAAAGAAAAGATATCACTCGAAGCTGCGATAATTAAAAAGTAATTTCAATGCACAAGAATAGAAACATAGTAGGGAAAAAAACCCTTTTAAATCAGAAAAGCCTTAAATTGTCCGAATTCTAATTCATTATACAGTATATCTAATGTATGATCGTTTAAATAAGGAAAAAAAATCTTGTAATGAACGTCCTGCAGTATGGTGCCCTTTTTTATTTCCATATATTTGCTAAAAGAATTTGTTAAAATTCTTTTTTAACATTTAATGGTTAAGTTATTTTTTCCCTAGAAAGGAATATCTGAAATAGCAAAAATGCAATCTCTTTGGAAAATACAACTGCCATTTTAAGAAAATTATTCTTCCGATTCATAAAATACAATTTTGTGTGAACTTATAAAGATTGTGTGAAATCAACACCATTAATTCTAGTATGATATTTCGCAACTAAAAAGCGTTATAAATCGCTGTTTGAGAAAACTATATCGCTCCATACGAACCATGTACCATAACATTGTCGCAAATCGGAAGTTTAGTTCTTAGTTTCAATTATATTAACGTCCCGTTGTAAAGCAACATGAGAACTATTTTGGGACGGACCTCGTAATTTTGGACCGCGGTCAGATGACGAGGACGACACCTGAGCTGGTCCCCCCTCTCCACACCACACCAGCGGGAGAACTTTTGGCATGACGGATTTAACATGCAACAGACCCCCTTACACGATGGTTCTTCGGTGGAATCGGGTCTCGAACCTGAAACCCTACGATTCACAAGCCGAGGCCTTACCACCAGGCTACCGCGGCCCATTGTAAACCGGAAATATTGCTTCCCAGCATGGTTAGTTCAATCACTGGGAAGACCATTTTATGAGCAGTTCTAATGGATGCTGATCGGATGCCGAATCAGTAATCTCAGAGTTCGGCGACTATTTGGAGACAAAATAGATAGGCTTGAATCTTCCAGAATTTTGGCGATGGAGCCAGTAAGAACCGATTATGCCTAATTGTTCCAGAACCTTCTCTGCCCGATTTCGGGAAATAAAAAAAACCCGGCAGTCTAAGCTGAAGACAGTCGTCTACAGAATCGTGGAAAGAGTGCTGGAGATGTTTATAGTTGCATAGCGAGTCAACGGCGTATTAGTTATTAGTCGGGCGAAGCGCATGTTTTGAATGGAGCGCAAACGTTTACTAAATTGAGTTGTATGACGAATCATAGTGTTTATTATAGTAAAGCATCGAGGCGTGTGTGAAGTAGCTAGTCGTGTAGTAGTGAGTCAGCAGTTAGATACAGATAAAGCGAGGAGACAATGGATAATTGCAGGCGCTTGGAGAGACCATAGAGAGTAGCTACGTAGATTTCCTCCTCCTGCTGAATTTTGTCTGGCCGCTTTGTATACTGTGGTTGTTATTAGTAAAGATTACTACTTGTGGGCCACTTTTTGATGTAGCGTGAGACTGTTTGTTTTGCTTATGTATGTCTCGGCTGTTATTTATCGTCTGTGAGTTCGTTTCTCCGTGTTTAATAAATGTCTTCTTTTTTACTGAGACCTGTTAAGGACTGTTTCTTCATCGACTAACAAATCGAAAGAACCCCGAATTCATAACAATATTCTATCTTAATTTTCATGAATGATTGAATAGGATGCCTTACAATTATGCATTCTAATATACACGATTATTAGCTTCGATGGTGCGAATGGAAAATAGTACTTTTGCAAGAATATTTGATGTTTTTTCAAACGCGCAGTCACAAAATTTATAACGATTTTTTTATAAATTTTGTCAAAGAATTTACCCAAAAAACTCCATCATTAATTAAAATAATGTGTCATTGTCGGTGGACTCTATTTTGCATGATTATACAAACTTTTCAATAAAGAAATAATTGTCTGCAATGCTTTAAATAATTTAGTGTTTTTTTTTACATCTTTTTTTTTGTTTCACTTTCATCATGCCTGTCAAAAGAATTTTTTTTTTTTTTTTGCAGTACACTCTCTCAAAGTTTTTCTCATAAATTCTGAATCATCCTCCAGTTCTTATTTATTACTCTTTCTATATAAATTAGAACAAATAAATGGACACTTTGGAATTTAAATTGCTTTAATAAAGCGGAAATCTCCATTATGATTCGTCAAAAAAAAAGATGATAAAAAATAAAATCGTCATATTGCCTAATGAATTATTGCCTTAAAATAAATTCTTTATAATTCTTCAGCATTTGAAGGTAAGTGTAATGCGAATTTCGTTTTTTCATTATTTGTCTAATCCGAAGTTATCTATAACAGTACATCTACAGTACCAGCAAAAATCTATTCGGTCATTTGGCACTAATCCACCGTACCTCTTGAAGTGTTTCCTTCTTTATTGAAACAAATGAAGAGATGGGTGAAAAATAGGATAGCATGCCGGAAACGAAATCTTTTTGTTTCATTAATAAATCCAATAGTAAAAAACACATCGTCTGAACTCCTGACCTTTCCCCCATTACGAAGAAGACGGACGCAGTTAAAGATAATTATTTTTTTCTAGATTATGATGATGTACGATGATTGTGTCGGCTGAATAAAAGTACAGATGAAATGTCAAAGAGAAGACGTTAATGAAGACAATAAAAGCCGATTAAGAAGAAATATTGGATTCCAATTCATTGTTTGGAGATTAAACCATGATGACTTCTGGTTCTGTAGCAAGAGTTCTTTTGAGAATGAACAGCGATGGATAAATATGTGTGTTTCAGAATAAAAGATGCGTACGCTATTTCAATCTTAGTAAAGTTCTTTTAAAAAAATTTCCATAATTCATAATAAACATTTATTTATTTTAATAATAAATTTATTGAATATTATTTGCTTTATGATTTCTTGAATATATATCTAAATGAAGGCATTCAATATAATAACTATTGATTGAGGTATCTAAACACTGGACCAATCTAACATATTTATCATGTAACAAATGTCTTCTTCTACCAAGATAAATTATAAGGAATACAAATCAATAATTATACGTAAGACCAAACCCTATCTAAAACCAAATGTCCAAGATATCAGCATCCGATATTTCAGTTGTTGTTTTTTTTCCTTATTTATTTCTTTAATTAATACATTATTAAAATATATTAATTGAAGAAGTTATTGCAATATTAAAATATATTACTTGATAAAATTAATAATTTTAATAACACATTTATTTCTTTACAATTAGAATTCATTAAATTAATTTATAAATTCAGGCTGTGTCTAAGATTTCATTTCTGTAAAATGTACTTGTAATTTCCTATTTTGTTTCTACGAGAGATTAAATTTTCTACTAAGTGTGGGGAAATAGGAAACAGTTTTTTAAATAATATTCATTTTTTAGTTAAAAGATTTGAAAATTTATTTCCTTCAAAATAAAGACTACTATGAGTATAAAACTTATATTATTACATGTATAACAACATGCATCCAAAATTTTAATCACAACATTGATATTATAAAAGTCAATGGATAAAAAAATATCGTTTTTTAATCATATTTTTCATGGTTGATAAAAAAATAACATAAAATTCAAGCCGAAATTATCTTTCTATAAAATTTTTAATTGGAACTTCCTCTTCTATTTTCCTTAAAAAATCATATGCTACATATAATGAGTATTAATTTTCCTTCTTTGAAAAGTTTAGATTTATTTCCTTTAACCACATATTTTACATGAATAAAATTTTTAGTATTAAGAATCACATTTTTAAGTTGATTTTACTTTTCAGCTATTTTAGAAAGTTCATTTCAGAATGTCTGCTTTAATATCTTATTTTATCAGTCACTCATTCGAATTATCTGATCCAAGCTGCTTAGTTAGTTAAAACTAACTTTTAACATTTTCTTTGGGTAAACCACAATTTTTTTCCTGAATAAAAAATAAATTACAGAAAGGAGATGAAGAATTTTCTTTCTTTATAATAGCTACCAGCCTTATTGCCGCAGAAAGTGACTGCATTCGCAGTTATGGAAAATGAAGAATACAATCATTATTTTCAATGTAATGTTTTGTAAAGAAAGAAAAAATATCTAGCATAAAAATGACGCATAAAGCGCCATTTATTTATCTGTTTATTAAACATTTTTGTTATTATTATTTGTTAAAAAATGTTAAGTTATTTATAAAAAAGTTATAATTAAAGTTTTTTAAAAAATTATTATTATATTAAAGTTTTTGCTGACTGAAGAATATTTGAATAATTACATTATTCTACTATTCGCACGGTGAATTTAAATTACAGAAATTATGAAAGTTTAAATTCATGCGAGCTAAATATTTTTTCTAAAGGAATGTCAGCAAAAAATTTTAATTATTCAATTTCATATCGTATATGTTTTAAACATTCTTTTATGAAACAATTATACAATACATGCGCAAATGATAAAAAAAATATTTACAATAATAATTAATATTACAGTTTTTAAGACTCCTACAAGGTAGTTTTGTAAAAAAATGCATTGAAAAAAATTCGAAATTAAGTATTTTTTAAAGTATGACCTTTGATTCTAGGTATATGAAAGTTTTATTTGAAATACCTGATATATCTATTGGAATTATGTGATTAAATAGCAAAAAAAGAAAAGATATATGCCATAATGCATTAAATCAATCTTCCCTCGTTTCATTTTAATGGCATTTGAGTTTAAACCGTTGTTTTTGTATTTTATTCAAAACTTTTTAATATATTTTATATAATTTCTTCTGCTAATAAATCATGGTATTATGTTTAATTATCAGTTACATTTGTTTAAGCCTTTAAAAGCTATGTTTAAGTTTTTGCTTATAAAAAGGAACTATCGTACTGGAGAAGAATAAATGTTTCTTTCTCTTAAACAGTTGATAGCCCAAGTTACAGCATTTTTCCCACGATTTTAAATTTAATATGTTAAACGCCTCCCGGTCATGAGGAGCCATCCAGTGAGACCGTCAGTCAAATCTGACATCTGCAATCTGCCAATCCGAATACCTTGACTGTAATGCCAGTTAAAGATTCGGTTTGTCACCAGATGGTTGCAAAGCAATGGAAATAGGAGAAATCAGAAAATAATTAAATCATATTACTTTACATTTTCATTACATACAGTTGGCTTTACATATTCATTATTGTTGAACAGGAATATAAAAATATAATTCAATTTGAATATATACGAGATTTTGTTAATTAACAAAATACCAGCATAGAATTGTCTCCTAGAAACTTTTTAACAGACTTTCTAATAAAGGTATTAAATCTCTCGCTCTGCATAAAATTTTAAGGCAAGAGTGCCATGATTAATTGGATTTTTATTTTCTCTCATGAATGTTGTGCACTTTATAGTTTTGTCAGGAAAACCGATATTTATACTATTGGCTGGAACAGTTACGAAAGATTAAATTTTTTATTTGAATCTTGCATTTTTACTGAATCTAGCTACTGATCTTTGATCATTTTTGGCGATTAATCACTGAAACAATTACCAGTTAGCACGCAACATTTATCAAAGAATGGAATATGCATTTTCTGGCTACTTGAAATCAAAATTTAATATAGAATTGCAATTGTAATCTCAAGATCACATAGAAATTTCATGAATTTAGTCATTACTTGTTTTAGTTATTGAGTTTTCATGCATGAGAATGCAAACCTATAGACAGACAATTATTTGACAGATTTAATTCAAAATTTTGATAAAAATGTACTTGTTAGATGCCAGAACTGGTATTCAAATTTTATAAAGTTGATGGGTTTTTGAATTACCGTATTTATATGAATACTAAAATAAGGATCGGCTGTTGGTCAACCCTTTGAAATATATGTTTCTAAACTTGATAAAGATCAACAATTTAAATGTCATATGTGCAAAAGTAATTTCAACTATATAGCTCTCTGTGTGTTACAGTTGACGTGACGTATACAGCCGGCAAACAGACCTTATAGATTTCGCTCAAAACTTGATAGAAATCTGCATATCTATAATTAAATTTATATACAAAATTTTATTTTATCTTTTCGAAGCATTTTTCACTTACTGTGTGAACAGACATAATCTCATAAATGTGTTTTTGGGATTCAGTAAAGCTTGAAATAATGAAATTCATCCACATCATTAATTCGATTTTTTTTTATTATTATCTCAATATTTTCTCTTTCTATATTCCATATGCTATTAATTCCAAAATAAATTAACACCAAGAGATTTAAATTTTAAACTGCAATGGGGGATACATTACTTAAATAACTAAAATATTAGCAATTTGCAGTCTAAAATTGCAACTATTCAATTCTTTAAAATTGATTATCAAACAAAATATATAACAATTCAAAATTGATTTACGGTCATGTAAGCTTTTTTATAATGTATAAATTCATAAAAAGAATCACAAGGAGAATAATCCATAAAAAATTTAAAGCAAGTATTTCGATCTATAGCTTTCATTAAATTCTAAAAATTGAGTATTTTAAAAATGTATCATTAAAATGCTACAATTGGACTAAGAAAAAAATCATTTCTCGAAATATAGCTTCAGAATTTTATCTCAAAGCAATCGTGAAAGCTTTGTATGCAAATTCCATTTGGTGTGCCGGTATTAATATTCTTAATATTGTTTCCAACAAAACTTTCATGTTTGAAGCAATATGATTTTTTTTCAAAATTTCTATACTATCCCCATTTATTTAAAAAGTATGACTCTGAAGTTTTCTTGTTATTATAATTACATGTATTATAATACATTATTCTATATAAATCAACAATTAATGTGCTTTGTAAGTAAATATTTCACACTTGAATGAATGATACACCCGTAGAATTTGAAATAAAAAACGTTCCGTATAAAAAAATCGAATCTTAGTCGCATAAATATTTAATTATCTCGCTCCATTGCATAGAATTATTTCTTAAAAAAAAGAATTAAAAGTTTTTTGAAATACAATTTCATTTGACTTTCTTTGAAGAAATCATTTTTTTCTGATTAATTTTCGCCTTCAGCAAAGAGTGTATTTAATGTTCAGCTTTAATAAAATGATTTGCTTTTAAGTTTTAAAAATGATCCCTATTTATCTTTTTAATGTGGCGTTATTAGCATAAAACTGAAATTTAATTTCAAGTACTTTAAGATTCCTCGGAATAAATTAGAGTTTGTAAAGACCTGATTGAAAATTTTGCTATAAGAATTAATGTATTTCATTTTAAAGATTCTTTTAGAAATTTCCCCAACGAACAGAAATTGCGACATTAAATTTCTATTTTCTCTTTCAATATTTTTGATTTTAGATATTTAAACAGTTAATAAGTTTTTGAAGCATCAAAGGAATTCTTCAATAAAAGAATGCAGATTTTCAGATTACTATTTTATTTTGCTCCCGCTTTTAAAGTTAGCTTTTGAAATTGCTAATAAACGTTAACCTTTATTATAAGCTAAAATGCATAAAATTTGTTTTTCACGTTTTCAAATCACGAAGAAGATATTATATCTCAAAATATAATCAATAAATATTGTTTCTGACTTTTAATTTGGATATTTTCAAATGGAAATGACGGAAACAATATTGTGTTCATCTCTTAAAATTTTCTATTAGAATGAAAAAACAATGAAGAAAATTTCAATCTATTTAAGCGCACCTTGGTAGCATTTCAATATCCTTCCTCTACGGCAAATTTTCATGCAATAAACTATTTGCTCAATTTATTTTCTAGTTTATTCTTATATATTTAATGATATATATATTATATATCATTAAATCAGTATATTAGAAGCTATACAAAATTGTTCATTATTCTTGTTAATCGTATTATATTTTTCTTGAAGTTGTATTGCGTTTTGAATTGTTATTGCTGAAGTTATTCAGAATTAATAGTGAAAGATATTTTTGCCTTCGAAGCGATGACTCAAATCAATAATTATCAACATTCTTGCCGTTTTGAAATATTTGGTGATAGTGTTGACTAATTTTTAACAATTTTCATTTTAATTTGGCCGTCTTCTATTATTAGTAAATGTATGAAATTATCTCAACAACCAAAGATGCAGAGAATTCTCCAGTACTTAGATTATTAATTGTATGTTATCTATTTATTTATTAGTAGTTATTATTTACCGCTTTATTGATAGTATAATAATATAATTATTGATTGTTATAGATATTTCAGATTAAAAGAACCGTTGACATATTTTTATGCAAGAATATTTCTCAAAGGGATTTTTTAATTCTTTGTATGAAGTTCAAAGCATTTGAGAAAAATTTGACTATATTCAGCCAAGAAAACTAAATACTTAAATTCCAGAATGGCGAATTTTGATTATTGAGGTAGTATATATTTGTAGTTAATTGTTTCCTTTTATGCAGGTTTTATATCAACAGGAAATTAGAATCACATAAATATGTTTATAAACATTTTTTAACATTTTGTTAACCATGTTAAATTGCTACAGCACAGAAAATTAAACTTTTTCTCCTCCCTATGTAGTCATTTTTCATATTTCTTTTATTCAGAATATATTAGCAATATATAATTCTTGTATTATTTTAACAGGCATAAAATGTTTCATTATTTAGTAAGTACACACATCACAAATACAAATATACAAATTTTGAACATTTAATATTTTTGTAGCAAATTGTGAAATATTTCTTTAAAGATTCTCCCGAAAACCATTTGATACCTTTCAGCTATGAAGCTTTAGTTATCATCAAAACTTATCAGCTTATAGTCAACATCAAAAGAATCTAGCATTGAAGCAAATAAGGAACTCATGGCAAATAGCCATAGCTAAAACATCCATCAGCATATTGCTCGATGAAGAGTAATTCATCACTTGAAATGACGTTCTCCCGTAATTCTACTACTAAGTGATAGGAAATTAAGCAACCAATCCGTCCAAAACGCGACATTCTTCTCAGTTATGTCAGTGATAGTTTGGAGTCTGAAACCCTTTCCTTGTAATTATGTAGAAGTCGAGAAACTTTTGAAAGGATCATACACTAAAAGAAAGTGCACTCCAAACTACCGACTCTTTACTTTGCCACAAAACATATAATAATTTTTCTTAATTATGCACTTTATGCTCATTGAGAAAATGAAAGATTTCTATTTTTTGGTCTGTAATGATATTTTATTACGCTTTTATTCATGCAACATGTTATTCTAATTAATTGCTTATCCTTTCCAATTTAACTGGAGATTAACCCTGGAATAGCCCTGGAAATTTGATTTGTAACGAATTTAATGACTTAACGGTTAAGGGAATAATACAGTAATAAAGGCGTTATATTACAAATGAGTTACTATTGATTCTTGCATACATTCTGTAGTATTTGGATAACAAATTTACTAATGCATCAGAAATGAATAATTCATTTCCAACTCACTAAAAAAGAGAAAACTTCCAACTTCTAATTCGAAACATTGGAATGATAATATTTTAAGCTTCATTTAATTATTTTGATTAAATTAGCTATTATATTGTATGCACAATGATTTTAATATCATCCTGCTTACAAAAAGAATTGAAGCGTAAAAGTATGATGTGATAAAGCTGTAATAAAATTTATCTAATCATTTTTTATTATTATTTTGCTGCTATTTCTAACTCAAACTTACAAATTCAGAAAATAATACCAAAATAATGCAATATATGATATTTTCAGTAAAAGATGAGATATAAATGCGTAAGAAAATCTTTAAATATTTCTGAAAAATAAATTTGCTAATTTTTAATTCAAGATTATTTTATGAAAACCTATTTCATAATTAAACTATCTGATTATTGCAATTGTTAATAAATGTAATTCTCGGATTAATTTCCCGGATTATGGAAGAAAAATATTAATGTCTTAATTAATCCTTAATTAATAAAATTTTGGCAAAATCTGAGGGATTATTTTCTCTTTCTTTAAAGTGCGACACTGAAGAAGTAACACCATGCCATTTTGTTATATATAGTTTAATAATCTGAGTTGCAGTATTTTGAGCCCTTTCCAAACGTTGCATCATGCAATTTACAGAAAATAGGCCAGTCTAAAAACCTTAACAAATTAAAAGTATTAATCAGCTTAAATTCAGTATTTCTTGTATTCTTCTGAATTTAGAAAAATTAAAAGAAAAAAATGGAGTTTAAAATAAGATACTTTTTTTCTTTTTTTTATTGAACATTTATAAATCCCCCGTGCACCACAAAGTATCTCACGGGGCTTACAAAAGTAAGTATGTAACACATTACAAAAAGAAAAAGAAGAAAATTTAACAGTTATGAAGGATTACAGATGTCAACAATAAATTTACAGAAATTTTCGAAAGCACTACTAGTGAAAATAAGTTTTAAAAACTCTGGAGGCCAATTTATATTCATGTCCTTGAGAGCCAGTCTTAGGATCTGTCTTTCTTTGACAAACTTGGAACATAGAAGGAGCAAATGTTCAACATTTTCCTCCCCACCAATATTACAATTGCAGGAAGATGACGAAAACAAATTAAATTTGTACAAATAACTTTTAAAGTTACCATGACCAGTTAGAAATTGGGTTATTTTGTAATTAGTATAAAAATGTTGGCATGACAGTCTCTTATTAATGGATGGAAAAAACTTCTTTGTTAAGCTCCCTACTTCATGAGCTTCCCTGAAAATACTTCATGAGCAAAATGATACATTGAGCATATTTTCATTTTACAACTTTTAAATAAGAATCTGTTTGTCTAATTTTGAAAACTAAATAGGAAGCATATTAAAAAAATCATATAGATTTTACAAAACTGAAATATGTCTATTGGAATTGGAAATCAATGCACTGACTTTACAGTATCAAATCGGAAAAAGTGAAATTAGAAAAAATTGCCGAAAAAAATAAAGCATTATTTGGTAATTTAATGAATAATTTAGTTTAAAAATTCAATAAAACATAGGATGGATTTCATATCTCATTATTGATAAAGCTGTTCTTCCTGTCGTAGACTAATTAACAAAAATTCTCGATTATAGAAAATTATACAAGCTTCTCAATAATGGTTTTTGTTACTGCCAGTCTTTCAGATTCTTATACAGATATTAACACCCAATGTTATCGAAGGATTTATAGTTGCACGGTTTTAAATTTTAAATTAAATAGAATAAATTAAATAAATAAATTATTAGTAAATTGTCTAAAGATTGGTTTTTATCTGTAAAGATTAATTTTCTCACATTTGCAAGAAAATATTTATTTAATTATTGAAAATTTGCAATTGAATCTTTTTTTATCGAAGTCCCTACTTCCATTTTCTAATGAATATTTCTAAAACAATTTATCACTTTTTATTTCAATTTCACTTTTGCTCAGATTCAAAAAGCGCGTTTATCAATTGGGCTTTTAACACCTTTTGTGGGGGGAAAAACTGATTCACACATTTAAAGAAATGAAATGTCCCACTTGTATTGTATGTATTGTTGAGGATGTTATTAATAAATAAACAAGCATTCATTGGAAAAAATAGTTGGGAATGGAAATGTATGATTTTATGATTTTTTTGATTTTAAGAAGAAAAAATTCTGCAAGTTTAGATTAATTAATGTCTGAACCGGATAACTTAAAAAGTAAGAAACTTATATCATGAAAATATTTTTAAAAGTTTTTTTTTTCAGTACTCGTCTTCTGTAATAATATAACTTTGTGCCATCGCTTTTTGACCTATGTATGCATGAATTTGAAAAAAGCTTTGTAATCACCAAAAAATTCGAAATCGAGATTTTGACGAATCTAAAACTTTTCGAATTCCCTTTATCTGAAAAAATCATTTTTATCATTATGTCTGACTATATCTATAAACATTATGTTTGTCTGTTATCTTATGTTATCTATAAGCATGGTATCTCAAAAATGGCTAAACGGCTGAAATTTGGTATATATTCTTACGACCACATTTGTAGATTTCTGTTAAATTTAAAATAAAATCTATTAAAAGAAAGTCCGTGAGTGCAGCTGAAATAAACTGGATCATTACAAAACTGAGCTAGGTAAATAAAATTTGTTACACAGATTTAGTATCTAAAAAAATAGATATTTATCAAATATTGAACCAATTCCAAATGTTGACCAACTTTTAGTCTGTACTTTCACATGGTTATAAATACAGTAACACAAAAATGCACTGAATAAGATTAATAAAATTCTGTATGTTATCTTGTAAACTACAACTGCAATTTTGTGTTAAATTTTGGTGTCAATTGGTTTGCAAAAAAGCGTCCAAAATGCATATTATTGCGAAAGATTAAATAAAAAAGGTTAGATTCACAATAAAATCTACTGCATTTCGTAACTATTATTAACCAAAGCAAATTTTACTCAAGGTTTCAAATTTTATAAAGAAAAAGGAAGATAAGATCATTAATAGAGAATACGCGAAAAAGTTTCGAGATGACTTCCATAATTTTTATAAAACTCTGATTCCTTTAAAATAAATTTAATTTGAAATTATCTTATTTTGATTTTAAACACATGTGTTTTTTCATTTTTAATGTATGAATACAAATTCAGTGCTACGTTTATATACGTATAACATATGTACTTACAAAATACCCATTACTGTACATATAATTAAAAATGACAACAATAAACAATTTAATTTACATGAAATGTTTTATATAAACTCAATTATGTCTATGGAAATTCTCATTCCTTAACATGATGAAATGAGGATTATTTAATTAAATGTAATATAATTTTCTATAAAGATGTTTTATAGCTATATCGGCTTTTTAAATTCGAAAAAAAATCAATTAATTTTTAAATTTGAATAAAAATCAATTAGACATATTTTCTTTAAAAATTTTTTCTCTGCTTTAAAACCTTTGACGGAAAATATATTTGTGGTGATGTAACAATATTTCAATTCAAACATAAATTTTGAGTTTATGTTATTTTTTTATATATTTCGAAACGTGATTTCTATTGAAATCTTTTCATGAAATTTAAATAGCTAATTACGAAATGACGAATCTTTATACATTTTTTTCAAAATGAGCAGAAGTAAAAAAAAACGTCTGTTTTTTGCACAGTTAAAAATGAGAAATATTTTAAATTATTAAATAAAAAATAGAATAACATAGGTCACAAATATTTTTAAAAAACAAATATAGATTCAAATGAAAGAAAAATAAGAAAAAGTTTAGAATATATTTGAAAGAAAATTTCAAATCTCATTCTATTAGAATCTCAACACACTGAAAAAAAAATGCGAACTATGAGGCAATAGTTACGTATCTAGTTATTCATTAAAATAAAATATATTCCCTTTAAAAGACAGTGTATAACTACTTTGTAAGCAAAGATTAGAAGAAAAAATCTGAACTGAAAACAGAAAGCAACAAAATATTTTGTTTTGGAATGTAATAAAAATATATAACTCCCCTTTGTCTCCCGATAGGGGACACCTGAGATTTGAGGATGTGAAGTTTCCGGCATGGCGATTGGTTGTCGTCACTCAGATGGGTACAGAAATTGTCTGGTTTCTACTACCCACACCGTAAAGGGACGTACTTCCCGCGTGAAGGGTTGTACCGTGGCCGGTGATGGCCTTTAGGATTCAACTTCAGTTCCCGCCAATGCTGTCATAGCAATCCAGTCATTCAGATTTAACCACTTTCATCAAGTCAGTCCGAAGTGGTCAATGTGGGATTACTTTGGACTCATCTTTATTAATGCAAAATGACCAACTATATTGTTACATTATCATTCTTTTTCATGTTATTGTGCATCATTTAGAATGCTGAAAACATCTTCAGCCACTCACAACCTATTTTCAAACTCGATATTATTAAATTGTAATGAAAAATAAAATGTGCAAGATCGAAACAAGAGCATGTGTGTGTTCCTAAATAAATTAAACATTTATTAAATAGTTTATGGAGGATTAAATGGATATGAAAATATTAGGAAACACTGAAGAAAATTTTAGAATTTCATTTTTTTTAAGATTCGAATCTTTCAGAAATTAATAACAGAGAATGATTTAAAGAAAGAATATTTTGAATAAAGCTTAATATTACAATAAATATTTAAATCTATTTTTCCATCCTCACTAAAAATGTAGCATCTAAAATGAAGAAGTAAATATTCTGAGATGGAGTAATTTTAATAAGAACATTTTATTGAAGATTTTCTTATAGTTTTTATTTTTTATTCTATTATTTTATTTATGTTTGGAGCAATAATTTGGGATAACGGTTTATTTTTGAATAAATCATATAATATGCCTTTCGTAATATCCAAGGAACTCTAAATACGTAAGAAGTACTTTAATAAATAAACCTTTTCACCTAAATCCATTATGGTAAAATCTTCCGAAAATCTCCTGGTTTTAAAAGAAAACCAGACGTTGAAAACAGTTAACATTTGCAATTTAATCTGGAATTGTTGTGGATGTAAAGAAGAATCCAATTTGTTGGTTCCAATTTTATTCTTTTTACAACATTTAAATTTAAATATTGTGCAATTTAAATATAGAATTTTTTATGGTATGCAATGAAGAAGGTAGAAGATGAAGTCGAAAACAGAAATCCAGACAACATTAAAGCTAACATTTTAAATTTCTTTTACATGCGCTTTGTGCAGAACTTTGTAAATATACAAAAGAAACAAATAGTTTTTCTATGTTTATTAATAATGCAAGTAATTTACATATATAAGGAAGAAATCAAAGAAAAATCAAATATAAAATGGAGACAAATATAATTTTACGATTTTTATCTTAGATAAAAGAAATCCTACATTGCTTATTCTTTCAACATTCTTCGGTAATTTTTTGTTTCACCGTTGATAAAGAATTTTGATGTCGATAAATTCTAACTACAGCCAAGAAAGCTTTAGATAAATACTGTAAATTTATTCGGTAATCTGTAAAGTCAAATCAAAGTTTCTATTTTTATCGAATGAAACTTTTGAGTCCGTCCAACGCAGTTGAAACTGAAACTAAACACAGACTGTGTGTGTGTGTGTGTGTGTGTGTGTGTGTGTGTGTGTGTGTGTGTGTGTGTGTGTGTGTGTGTGTGTGTGTGTGTGTGTGTGTGTGTGTGTGTGTGTGTGTGTGTGTGTGTGTGTGTGTGATGCCATGTAAGGCTCTGAAATTTTATGTTTGGTTTAAATCCACAATCCTTTTATATTTATATTATATTTTATTTTTATTTTAATATCTAACACATTTTTATTTTTGTTTATATGATTTTTATTCCCCAAAATGTTAGCGGTTACCGATTCAAAACTAAATACTGCCTAAGAACCACCGAATAATCAGCTCTGTTGCACTTGAACCCTTCACCGGTGAAATACAGAAGTTTGGATAGGAGGGTATGAGTATTTGTCGTCCTCCTAATCTGACGGCTGTTCAAATATATGAACCCTACCTAAAACAGTCCTAGTATTAATATAAAGTAGGACATTAAAATTGCTAAATTCCGCAGCTTAAATCTATTCTTAAGTTGGAGTTTAAATATATAAACTGCATCGGAAAACGCACAGATAGTTTTCGAGTAATTCTTTTACTCATTCTTCTCCTTACAAAATTGCTCCACTTTTGTATATTCAGTCAAATTCACTTTGTTCTACATTCCTGCATGTTAATTAGGAACCAATTCTATTACTAAATGCGTTTAATTAAAGATCCCAACAGGGATTTCGGAAATGAAGAGGCTTGGTTTCTAGAAAAGTAAAAATTAATTACCCCATTCGAGATTCCTCAAAATCGAAATAAAACCTTAAGTGATTAAACGCGATTAAACGGAATGCGCTGTAGTACAAATATCACTTATTTGTTTATATTACTCTATTTATTATTGCTGCTATTATAAGTGATGGAATCAGACATGTTAAAACTCTGACTAAATTCGTACGGTTTCTTCATAAGCTGTATTATTTAAGACCTTCATAAAATTTCGTTAGTGTATGTCTCCTAATAAAAGTAATGATTTCTCAGATAGCATAACTTTTTCAGCGCACAGGTTTCTAAAGATTAATTGGCCTAAGATTATGAAAATGTTTGGTGTGTCCAGAATATTTCTCAGAATATGATACCTTACTGTATTAAATTTAGACTTCATAATTTTTTAAATATATTTATAGGCAGGAATAAAATATTATTATTGATTTCATTTCAATCCTTTTGAAAGCAAAACTAAAAACTGAATTTTTTGCTGAATCTCAGAAATTTTTGTTGAATTATTCTTTGAGATATTACATAAATTATGAAAAATATTTTGTAGTTAACATAAGACTTAAATACCGAGCGATTCTGTTTGCAATACTCACATCCAATAATAATAGTAATAAATAAATAGCAATAAAGATGATAAATAAAATAAAACGCTTGGTTTTATTAAAAAATATCTTATTATTAATTGCAATTTCATCATTTACATTTTAAATTAAAGTTGAAGTTTTGCCGGAAATGACAACAAATTAGCAAAACATATACAGTAAATTGAACGGAACGATCTAAACAGTATAAGTTTGGAATGACTATTAAAATTTGAATATTAAAAATGTTTTGTTTGAGAATCCTTTAAAAGACCAGTTTCTTAAAATATTTAATTGAAAATTGTAGCGAGCGGTAATACTGGCGAACCGGCTGGTCGCCAAAGGCGGCTAGTATTTAATAAAGCAGCAAGAATAATTGAAGTTTAGTAAAATCTTCGAGGGTTCTTAATTATCAACGCATACAACCTTTGTTAGTTACAATATGACTGTTAAAGGATGTAATTTTGATTTGCGTGCTATTGCATCGTTTGTTTTACTAAAGCGTCAACATCCGTATAAAATGTAGCATATTTTAAATGAGCTTTCATACGTTACTGTCTTTTAATTCATATATATTATTTCCCAAACCCTCCCCCTCGATGGGTAAACCTTGCCAGTAAGATGTATTTTGGGTATTTAAATGTAAAAATTAGAGCAAGGTAGTATATATATAAAAAAGATTTGATTTACAAAATCGGCGGCCGTTAAATAATATAATAATTAAGCCATATGATAGATTAATCACTATTTATCATAACTCTAAATCACTTTAATTTGCCTATAAATTTTTATATTATTTTGATAAAGGCTAAACTTTATATTTTCCAAGAGACTCTGAAACAAAACCCAGGTTTTATCTCGTCGATTCCTTGCCTTCATTTCCAGTATTTTTGGCTATACAACTTGCCCATGGCAGTAATATTTATGCTAAAGCGTCATCTTTGTATAAAATGCAATATATTTTTGAATAATGAGACTTCATACGCTATGTTTTCTAATTCTTATTTCCATAATACCCTCGATAGACTATAATATATACAATATTGTTAATAAGATATATTCTGAGTACTTAAATATATAAAAATGAAAGATTAAGGCAGTAGTTAAAAAAATAGAAAATCTGATTTATAACATCGCGGGGGTTATATAAGACATAAATGCATATAATAATTACGCCTAAAAGAACATTAATGGAGAATTAGTTATAGTAAGTCTTAACCAATTTAATTTGTCTTTGTGACACAATGTAGTTCATAGTATTCTGATTAGGGCTAAACTCTGAATTTTCCAAGACACTGTGAAACTAAACCCGGGATTTATCTCGTCGATTCCGTGCCTTTACTTCCAATATTTTTGGCAATACAACATGCCACGGCAGTAAGACTTTGCAAAGGAGTCATAATTGTACCCCATGGGGTGCCATTCAATCATGTCTTATCACAAAGGAAATTTGTTTCTGTTTCGAGGAATGTCGGACGAGAATAATTTATTTTCAAGCGAACTCGTATGCAAATGTTAAAGGAGGAAGTATTATACAGAGGATACCGGGCAAAAGGCCTGCCCTGAGATTATGGATGCTAATTTTGATGTGTTTATCCTACATCCTTATGTAGATAGTACTTTTAAATTCGATTCTAAGGAATATTATAAATTAGGTTTTCCATTATGTGTTGTCTTGTTTTATTCATTCCCTTCTAATATATGTGCATTAATTAAAGTTAAGTATATTCATTAATGAATTAAAAAGTGTCAGTTGATTTGCTAGATCGACCAAACCATTAGTAAATAAAAATGTTTAAAGTTCTATTAACCAGTTAACTGGTTTTCATGAGTATACTCGTCATGGTAAAAGTACAACATTTTGCGTTACGACTACTTCATTCATCAGGAGTGATAAGAAGTGATAATTTGCAGTTTGAATTACAATTTTAGTAATAAGTCAAACATATTCGTAAATTTCAAGATGTTTAAAATATTTTAAGGTCAAGTTCGAATCAAATCAGCAAATTAGAGATTATTTTGTTTTGTACAATGATTTTCTTTTGTACAATACCATTCCATAAGCAAATTAAAATAATACGCCATTGGAAATAAAAACTGCATTGTACTGTATTATTTATTTCTACTTATTTTTTATAATCTTAGAGTACTATAATTGATTGATTGATCATTGATTTTTAATTTACTTATAGATGTAAACTTGTGCATGGATTGTATATTTTGTCAATTTATTACAGTAATTTAATATTTTCTCTTAAATATGATTTAATAATTAATTTTTAATCATGTTTGTATTAGCACCGCATGGCTGCGAATTTGAAATGAACTGAATTCCACATCAATAATATAAATAATAATTTCTTATAAATTAAAAACTAAAATGCAGGAAATGAAATAAAATGACCATTTTCGTACTTCGATAGCTGAAGTTTATTTTTGGAAACGCTACATCAAAATTATTCGACTGTGTATCTGTCTGTTTATTTCCTAATCTTCACACAAAATAATTGTGAAAGCAGTTCTCAGATTTTACTCAAGAGTTTTGTAGTAAATAAATTTTTCATATAATCCTATTCAAATAATTAATTCTGAAATCTACATAATGGTTTTTATGCAAATGAAATTATAGTACTCTTAAAATATAATAAATAAGTAAAAATAAATATTACAGTATAATGCAGTTTTTATTGCCAATGGCGTAATATCGATTGCAAGTAATCTTGTACTACTGATTTCGAATTTCACACTGTTTTTTGTAAGATTACGTCTCATCTTCAAGACTAAAATGCAACTATTTTTAAATTGCATGAATTCAAAAGAAATTTGAAATGATTTCAGAATGCATATTTTTCTAGTAAAAAGCAACATTCAATTTAAATCTTTTTATGTGTCCCCATATATAATATGTTTAATAGAATATGAAAAACACTCCATTATAAAATATTAAAAGAAATGAAATTCTTATTCTCATTATTTCTCATATGATTCTTAATGAAATTAAAGAATATTTAGTTTTTAATGGATGAATTAATCGAAAATAATATTTAAATTTCTAAATTATATTTTGTATCACATAGGATACCATAAGAAACAAGGTTAAATATATCCAAAATCCGATCAATATTGATTAAGATACCGATAAAAATAGTAAATTTCAAATCAGATTTTTAAAAAATAAAATCGACAATTAGTTTCTTTTTAATACATGGTATCATTTATTCGCTTATCTTCAAATTAAATTCTGACTTTCTTCATATTATCTCAAATATTAATTTATTTGAATTATATATAACTTTCCGTTTCCGTTTCAAAACCTTATAAAGATAAATCTTGAATACAAGATGAAATTCCTTCCGTATTTAAATACATAAGAAATAATAGGCGCTCTATACGATTATCAAAGAGAAAGAATTAAGAAAGTCACATATTCGATAAGTTAAATTAAATTGACAAAATTGCAATTTTTATGTCTCAGACAGCCGAGTCTAATTATTATATTTTTATTTTTTTGTTAACATTCAGAAATTTTTATACTAATATAATTGCTTCACACAAAATAAATTTAATATGATGGCGGTATTGTCTTTACATTTTAAAATATTTTCCAAGCACTAGCATTATTTTTTTAAGTTTTCCTTTTAGTAAAATGCGCGTTATTTTTACAATACAAATAATTTCCAAATAATGTGTGGTTTCGGGATTAAATTCTATACATTCTATAGATAAAATAATATTATCATAATAAATACAAGTATTTAGTTATAGAAATTGAGTGTTTCATTGTAGATGAAGACAGCATATGTAAGATATATCTCTGACCTTTATGTAACAAATATTAGCTGCGCCAATACTGATTCAGTGTTCAACAAGAAATAGTCTAGTTTATATTAATTACATTCAAATTCTATTAGAAATCTATATCCAGTCTAGTTTTCTATATCAAGTCTTATCTATTAGTAAAGTTTTCGACAGAAATCGAAATTTCGAATCATGGTCAGGTAACGAGATAATGATACCTAAAGTGGCCAAGCTCCCAAACTTTGTGAGGCCAAGAAAAGCAGGAAAAAATATTTATAACATATTGTACAAGCAAATCAAACTAAACTACTACTGATATTTAAAAAATTCTCTTACATTTATAAACCTCGAAGGTGAAAAATCAAATGCAAGTAAAATATAAAGTATATGCAAGTAAAATATAAAATATAAATGCAAGCATCTTTGCACTTTTCAGTTAGAGAACCCTGCCAAAAATAGAGAAAGGAAAACTTCACTGTTCGCTGAAGCCTTGATAATTTAAATTAATCACCAACCTGCCTCTTTCCATATTTATAATCTTCAGAACATTTCAGTCAAGTACCTTTGCTACCCTCGAAACATCTGTGTCAATTAATCACCTTTCGTTTGTCTTAAGAAACTGTCGTTTGCTTTCGGTGCTTGAAATAACCCTTCCACCCACCCCTCACCCTACATCTTTAGTGAGTCGATGGGCTGACATGTGTAATCGGGGTTGAGTAAACCAGGGCTTGTGTTCAGATCTGCCCGTGGGAATATTTTGAACAACTTGGGTTATCCATTTAATAAGAGCAAGGAGCAATTTAAATAGCTTCCGCCTCTTTGAGAACCTTCAGAAATAAAGGGATTTTAAAAGATCCTAAAACGAATTCAATGTTTCTCTAAAAGGATATGTATAAGTGAAATTAATATGATAAGAGTTTGATTTTATTTTTGAAACAAAATTTCCTTTAAATGGATAATAAGATGAGTTTATGAAAATTAAAATATTTTATTTAAAAACACTTTTAATACAAATTCCAATTTGTATTTATTATCACACGTTTTTTTTCTTTTAGTCAAAGTCATGATAAGTATTGTGGAGAGTGGTCGATAGGAATGCATTAGAAATCTTTTTCAGCTTATATGATTTCAGAAAGGAATTTGCCGACACAGTGTTTTGATTCTGTGGGACGCTATGCAACTGAGAAATTAAAGTGGCTAGGAGATAATTTTTAGAATGTAAATAATCAGAATTTTATACCTATCTGTCTATCTATCTATTTATATTAATCTATATATCTAGAAATTTACTCTTCAAATCAGTCATTATCTAATTGTATTTGACATAAATAGATCATCCGTTATAAGTATTTCTCCCAATACTAGAATATATACATTTTCTCTCAAATGTTTAGGCACAAGTAAGCTTTTGTAAAACAGTAAGCTTGTCCTGACTACTAATAAATTTTTATTATTAAAATATATTTTTATTAAAGAATATTGAGATACGCCGGGAATATCTACAAGTTGAAAATTACCTAACCTAACCTAGTATCTGACAATGTTTCTTATTACTTTATCAACACTTCAAGATTTAAGTGAAGGGAAGTGTCACGCAGAAATAGGTAAGTCACAAAATATGCATTGAATTAAGCATATCGTTAAAAAAAACAATATCATCATTTGTTAACTTAATTTATCAACATATTTTATTACTTTTAAGCATGAATTTATTTCTAAAAAAAATATTTCTTATTTATCAATTATTTCTTTTTTATTATAAATAATTGATTCTTTCAGATATCAATTTAAATGTTAACTAAAAATATATCATATTAATATTTCCCGCCTGTATAATGGATTCATCAGAAAAATTAAAGTACTTGTCAATGTTTCATATTTAAATGTCACTGATCGATTAAAATAAAGAGAAAGGAATCGGCCTTTGGATATTAAATATCTGATTTACTTATACAAAAACTTCGTTCATCCAATCGATTTATATTTCGAGATCTCAGCACAGCTAATTAGCCAGATTAAAAAAATATTTTATTTCGTTCTCTTTCATAAAAAGTCATTCAGGTACAATTTCCAGATCGTCATTAAAAGTTACACTGGGACTTAAGAAACTCTGTTACACTTAGAAATTTCAATTTGGGTTATATTAATTAAAAAAGAAAGACCAATCACTTTTCTTAGAATACGTAATGATTTCATAAAATCTTTGTATCTAATACCAACATATATTCTTACTTTTATTTTTAAGGAAAGCCTATTGGAAAATAACAATACTTAGGATGTGTACTGCGAAACCTATTTTATAGGCATCAAATCATCGCCAATTATGAGATATCTCTTGTTTGGTATTTAACGTTTCAAAATAAATTAAATGGTAATTTTAAGAGTTTCTTTATTTGCTCTTTCTGTTTTTTAATCTCCAAATGTAATTTTATCTGCATTTTTCTCGAACATTCAATATTAGTGTAATTTTATGTTCGTTCTTATTCGATTGTATAAATGGTAACTAGTCATCATTCCTCTGCTTTTAATTAAACAAAGATTTAATTAAATTTCTTTAATATATTTATATTTGTAAAAATTATATATTTTTAATATTAAACGTAATTTTAACAGCCATTTTTATATTACAAATGACATTTTTTTCTTATATTATCTGTTTTTGATTAAAATTCCAAATTTTCAGATAAATTTATTTTTGATAATTGTCCTGTCAGTTTTGAATCAACTGCGTTCCATAGCAGTATATACGGCTGTTTGGAACTCAATTCACAAACTTCTACAGTTGGTAGTACACGTCAAGACAAACAACTTTTGTAATAAAATTATGGATCCAAATACATTTACCTAACAGTGGAACCTAACAGAACTAGCATGTGCATTTCACACA
Organism: Argiope aurantia; assembly: GCA_026543865.1. Taxonomy (NCBI): domain Eukaryota; kingdom Metazoa; phylum Arthropoda; class Arachnida; order Araneae; family Araneidae; genus Argiope; species Argiope aurantia. The sequence continues at coordinate 224,009 of JAPMOR010054603.1, read as the reverse complement.
TTTCATAAAAAATAAAACATACGACATCGCAACATTTTTAGAATACTTTAATATTAAATAATATACGTTATATATGTTAATATACCTTAATAAAAATCCGTTAATTATTTTCCAAGTATATGTAATTTTAATAACTGAATATTAATTTTTCTATAATCTTCCCATATCAATCCCAATCAAAAGAATTTATAGTCTAAAAATGCAATTCTTATCGATTTTCTTTTTATTTTTCTGATTACTCCAAAACTAAAACATTATTGTTTCTTAAAAAGAAAAGAAAGACTGAGATAGCATGATTGGTACGACGATGGATTCGCATCCGAGTTGCAACCCCGCTGGCCGAAGACTTCTCGTGTGTGTGGTGACTGCTGCACGTATAAATCTGTTGTGGTTCCACCATGTTGAGAATGATATCAATGTGAGCACTGGCCCTGAGGCGATCGCTCTCTGATTCAGGTCTAAATTACGATCTCTGAATGAAATGCGTGAAGGAAGTCCGTTCCGTAAAAAGACTTGTGACGTGTGAGTTGCTAAGTCGTACTCGTGGCTCTAGTTGGCCTTACTGAAAATACAAGAGACGCTCATTCGGCAGAAATCGCTGACAGATAACTGCCAAAACTGTATTAAACTGAATAAATAATTTGATTTCGTGAACTTCCATAATTTTGTACCAATGAAAAAAGAAAAAAAGGATTGCCATAAATTATTTTCTTTTATGTCAGATCGAAAGAATTCGGTGGCCATGATATTTTTTTTCCTTTTTATTACACGTTTTTTTTTTAATTTTCCTTTCCCTCATGTTTGTAAAGATGAAAACGTTTCTTCATTCATTTTCTAATGGGCTAGAGTTTTCAGGCTGTGCATATTACTGTGCTGTGAATAAAAATTCTTTTTTTTTAAAAAAATTTCAGATTTTAATTATATTAACGAGACGATAAATTAAATTCTTATTTTGTAAGAGTAATAAATCTGGGAAACCATTTGAGTATATAATGAAGTTAAGATTCAATAATATTGAATGTAATGAATTACAAATTAAACATTTAATAATGGGAAAAAATTATTCAGGAAACATTTATCATCCATAGCATTTTGTCCATTTCCCCCCGCATAATATTCGCCTGCTTTTGCAATTGCATGCGGTTTCATTCTTTTATTTTTTAAGTGCACATATAAAACTGTATTGCCATTATTATATTTATTTTTCTAAAATTAAATTGTCTTGTCCTAATTTACTCCATTATTTGCCCTTTCTTTTATCTTGTAATATGAGAAAATCAAGCTTTGTTCATAGCCATTTAATTCAAAATTTGAATAAAACAGCGCCATGATTTATCTAAAGCAATAATTTAATTAAAACAATATCCCTTCATCTAGCAAATTGCCACTAATTTTTACTAACAACACTATTAAAAGAACTTCATTTTCTTTGAAGGAAAAATAGTCTATATTTGTCTTTATGCATTTGGGGGGGGGGGGAGTAAATTCGTAAAATAACTTGAGCAGATTAACGTTCTTTTTCAACTTATAGGGAATTACAAAAAATTAGTTTCTGTGCCTTTTAAAAGTGAATAAACAAACTTCTGGAGGAAAAAAAATGCTTAATCTCCTTTCTGAAGAGTTGAATTCAATTACTGGCTACTTTTTATCCAAAAATAAGGAAATCCAGGCATTATTATATAGGTTGAAATAAAGGGGGGATTTTTAGATTTATCTCCATTAACTAATCTTTAAAACAACCTGTGAGGGCGCTGCTGACGAGGAGAAACAAGAAACGAACTGAGGGGAAGTGAGTGGAGGAGTGAAAGCGCGGGAGAGACAGTGCACGGGAAGAAGGTTGATGTTTTGGAGCTCGATGACGTTGTAAAAAATTCGGTTATATTGTTTGTGTATGTTATGTGTTGTCCTAAGTGAATGTCAATTAAATGTTGTCAAAAAATTAAATCTGGCGTCATACTACTTATTCCAGGTTACATTTGCTAATGAAAAGGGCAGTCTCTGCCTTACTTATTTTTCCAGATGAGAAATCAAAATTGAGAAAGCTCGGCAGCGCCGACATCTTGGTGGCAGCGAACGGGATCTGGATTAATGAAGGCGTCTATTATCTTTCCAGTTAATCCAGAAGGAAATCGAGGTAACCCACCGGATCCAAGTATGTGATGAGGGAAGTTACGGCAGTATCTAAAGGAACTCAGGTAAGCTAAATGTTTACTGATTTTGTGCGCACGTAAAGATATAGTTTTGTTCCGTCAGGAATATAATTTGTTGTATCACGTCAGTGATTTTGTTCCGTCAGGAATATAGGTTTAAGTATCACGTCAGTGATATCCAGATTTCTAACTTCTTAATGTTGTTTCATCCTCTAACATATTGGTAATATATCTTTACAGCACAAATAAGTATTAATTTATTATAGTTTATGCTTTGTTTCGCCAGGAACTTGCCATTTTATATGTTACGTCAGTGATAACACCGCGTCAGTGGTTACGATGATTAAATATAGTTTACGTCAGTAAAATAAAGAGGAAAAAAAAAAGAAAGGTGATTTTCGTATCTTTTAGAGAAATAATAATAAAACATGCTGTGTTAAAAATTTATTTATATCAAGAAATGAGCTGAGCAATTGTTGACATTATCGTTTCGTTTTGAAAGGGTGAATGCTGTCATAAATAATTTTATATCATTTTGTAATAAATTCTATATTTTGATAAGAATAAAACGGACTTTCTTTTGATATTTTTTTAAATATATAATAAAGTAATTTTTTCATAAACATTGCAACGAATTAATTCTTGGGAAATACACTAATAAGCTTTACTGCTTTTGTTTCACATGTTTTGATGTTTATGTTCTTTTTTCATATATTCTAGATATTAAGGAATTTATTTGGATTGTTGTCTTTAATAAGTGATGATTTGTTAATTGAATTCTATGCTTGATAATTCTATGTTTTAGTTAAAAAATAATTACCAATAAAACTTTCGTTTCGATTCCGAACGGAAGATTTTTTTTTTAAATAATACTTTTCTTATTGATATGCGTGTTGCCGGTGTTCTGGATACTTATTTCATTCTTGTTTTATGAATCCTGTTGACGGCACTTAAAAAAAAAAAAGGAAATAAGTAAAAGGGAAGAGTAGATTTATGGGGTTTTTTTATCATCTAATTTATACCATTTGTGTTTTTTTATTTGAGGGATATTTCTTTGAATTAATACTATTTGCTGTTATTCGGGAAAGCATTCTAATACTCTCTTCATTTTATGATTGTTTATGTACTAAATTCTTTTAGTTACTGTTTCGTAACATTTGACTATAGCTCAAACAAATAATTCTGATTTAATATTTTAGTAAGAATGGTCTTTATTAATGGAAGATTTATTACTTTTGCATTTTCTTTTTTATTGATATAATTATAAAAGAAGTGTTGTATTAGAGGTTATACTTTATTGTTGTGAAATAGAACGACAACAAAAGTTATTAAAAGTTAATTTGTATTACATTATAAAGAGTGTGTCGCAAATGCATAAAACTTTTTATGGTTAATATTTTAAGAAATGTTTTCAAATAAAACAGAAATTGTTTGGAACATGTACTTGAATTTTAGATTGTTAAAATAATTTTTATGAATTTAAAAATTATCAAGATAATTTTATTGGCAACTATTATTATTATTTTACTTTATTTTCGTTTGAATACTTTTCAATATTGTAAAGAGTATCTCCGCAGTAACAGAATTCTTGTTACGCGTTTTTAAAACAAAACAAAACAAAATATTTGTATAATTTAAAAGAAACAGAGTAAATTTCTATTTTCGGGTTAGAATTATTACTTGATAATGGCGTTTTTGGCAAAGGGTATCAAGAGTGATCTTATATCGTTGGCTACTGAAATGGGAGAGGATCCTAAATCTGATATGACAATATATGGGCTAAAATCATTAATAACTGGCAGTCAGGTCTATGAAGAAGAATTTGTCAAAACTTTACTAGAAACGATAATCTCTACAAGAAAGGAACAAGAGTTGAAATTGCAGATAGAAGCAACAAAGAAAGAGAATGAGTTGAAATTGCAGATGGAGATGGAAGCAAGAAAGCGAGAGATGGAATTTGAATTGGAAAAGAAAACAATAGAAGCAGGAATGGCTGCATCTAATGCTAGTTCAGCTAGTGGTGGACAATTTCATATCAATCCGCAGTTTGAAATTTCCAAGTCCATGCCAAAATTTGACGAAAAAGAATGTGACATTGTCCTATATATGTCATTGTTTGAGAGACAAGTCAAGAGGTTGAAAATTGATGAGGAAAACTGGGTGTCATGTTTAATACCTCTCATGCCTGCAGAGATAGTGGAACTGATCGCAAGAATTCCAGAAGAAGAATTTTTTAATTTTGTACATGTAAAGGAAATCTTAATGAAGAAATTTAAATTGAATGCTGAAGGTTTTCGCCAGAAATTTGTTCAGCACCAAAGAAATCCAGAGAAGAGTTGGAAAGATTTCATTTATGAAGTTACAAATTATTTTCACGGCTGGATAAGTGCTTTGAATGTCACGGATTTGGAGGGACTGAAAGATTTGATCATTACGGATCAAGTAAAGAAGAGAGTTCCACAAGAGGTTCGTGACCATTTTGTTGACATGTGGGGGACATTAGTCAAACCCCAAGATTTAGCGGACAAGCTAGACGAATACGAGTGTGTTCGAAAAACTTATCGGAGACCGTCGAATCCAAATCCCAAGACACATCAACAGGTAAACGTTAGAAAAAACGCCTTTAGCTGCGATAACAGAGACTATAATAGTAGTCTTAAACAGACGAAGCAAGATACGGGTTTAACACGGAATCGATACGATCCTAAAAACCGTCCAAAGTTTACCTGCTATTTCTGTGGAGCGGATGGTCATGTAAAAAAGTTCTGTCCCAAACTTTTAAAGACGAACTCAGATCAAGATAGTAGAAGAAAAGCAAATGTTCACAGAACAGTCGTGGACCCAGAACCGGTCACTAAGGGAACGGCAGTAGTTGCTAAAGTGATTTCTCACAGACGACCTTCTCTTGATAAAGGTCTTTGTAATCTAGAAAAGATACGAATAAGTGTGAATGGAAAGCCTGCAACAGCTTTAATTGATTCTGGCACTGAAATAACTGTAGTCAGAAGAGATCTGTTGACTTATTTTCCTATTGAAGATAAGGCTTCAATTTACATAAAAGGCATTTTTGGTCCAGCAGAGAAATGTTCTCTTGTCAATATTCCAATGGGTATCATCGTTGGCAAAGACGGGAATATGATTCACCAAGAAGTGTTGTGTGCAGTTGCTCCTACTCTGGTGGACGATGTACTGTTGCCCCCAGAAATAAGAGACAAGTTGCAGGGTGTTCAAGAAAATTATTTCGTTGATATTTCCGCAAAGAACACAGAACCGGAAAAAGTTAAAAATAGAGAAATCGTCGATGAAACAAGTGATGACAACCCAGTGGGTAGTGAAGAAATAAAAGCCTTATCTGTAGAAAATTCAGAGAAGGATGCTAAAGAACTATCGAGGTCGGACGAATTTCTTAAAGATCAAGTGGATTGTCCAGATTTAGAATATGCTAGGAAATGTGCAAACGAAAAGTCCGGAGGATTTTATTTCCATAACAAATTTTTGTTTCACAAAGAAAAAGTTTTAGGGGAGTCCGTTGCTCAACTAGTTTTGCCTAAGAAGCGTAGACTTGAAGTTTTAAAGTTAGCTCACTGTTCAGTATTTGGAGGTCACATGGGCGCAAGAAAAACGACTGAAAGAATAAGATATTCCTTTTACTGGCATGGAATATCCAAAGATGTCAGAGCTTTTTGTCAACAGTGCAAGGAGTGTCAGTTGACAAGGCGAATAAATCAAAAGGACAGAGTGCCAATTACTCCTGTGGCAAGACCAGAATTGCCGTTCCAAGTGGTAAACATCGACATTATTGGACCTATAGATCCGCCGAGTGCAAAAGGTCACAGATATATATTATGTCTAGTTGATCAGCACACGAGATGAGCTGAGGCAGTACCACTGACCAGTTTAACTGCCAAAGCTACATGTGAGGCACTGTTAACCATCTTCATGCGGACAGGTGTGCCTAATATAATAGCATCAGACAATGGGACTAATTTCAATGCTAGTTTGACACAAGAGTTTGAAAAAAGAATGGGATCCAGCCCGAGGTTTTCGACGCCTTTGCATCCAGAATCGAATGGGCTGGTAGAAAGATTTAATCAGACGTTAAAGCACATGCTACATCATGTCATTTTGGAAGAGCCACGTACATGGCATGCAAAAATACCGTTCATTTTGTGGGCCTATCGAGAAGTACCTAACAGCACGACCGGCGTAGCACCTTTTCAGTTGTTATATGGACGAAAACCAGAAGGACCCTTATCTATTCTGAGGAACACTTGGGTGGCAGATGAAGAGGGTTTGCAGTTGGATACTACTCCAGTAGCTCTTTATATGGAAAAGCTTAAGAAGCAGTTAGAAGATGCAGCTGAGAAAGCAAAATTGGTTTCAACAGTTCAGCAAGAAAGAATGGCCCGTTATTACAATTTGAGATCTGCGAAGAAAGTCTTTACTCCAGGAGACAAGGTAATAGTTCTATTACCTGATTCAAGAAACAAGCTTTTAGCTAGATGGCAAGGTCCATGTACCATCGAATCACGAAAGAATGAACATTCATTTTTAGTTAAGATGCCGGATGATAGTCTGAGGCATGTGCATCAAAATAAAATGAGAGAATTTATTGCTAACTCCGGAAGTGTGAACGTCATATTTGAAGGGGAGGAAGAATTTGGTGACATCGAAAATACCCCATTGAAAGAAGACTCCTTTTGTCAGGAGGTAAAATCCGTAGCCTCACCTGACTTATCAACTACGCAGCAAGGAGAATTGGAGACGTTACTAAAAGAATTTGAACCCTTATTCAAAAGACCAGTGCAACCCGTTGCAATCGGGGAGCATGTGATTGAACTTTTGCCCAATATTACTAGCTACTTATTTACTAGACGGAATACTACTACTTATATTACTAGACGGAAACCACATTCCTACAGTGTTCCAATGTCTTATAGAACAGAGGTGGACAGACAAGTGAAAGAACTGTTGGACTTAGACTTGATTGAACCTTCGAATGCAGACATTACATATCCTATAGTATGTGTGGCGAAGAAGGACGCATCCATTCGAATGTGTATTGACTATAGAGTCCTTAATGCTGTAACAAAAATTCCTAATTATCCCATGAAAGATACACAAGAATTAGTTTTTACTGCGGGGATGGCTCAATGGTTATCTTGTCTAGATTTACTAAAGGGATATTACCAAATTAAAATGAATGATGAGAACAAAATTTTAACAGCTTTTTCTACTCATAACGGAGTATATCAGTGGAAGGTTATGCCTTTTGGTCTATCGGGAGCATCGGGTACATTCCAAAGGGTAATGAATAGTGTTCTTCGAAACCATTCTAGCTATGCTCAAGCTTACATTGACGATATAATAGTGTACTCCAAAACATGGAGCGAACACTTAATTCATTTGAGAAATGTATTGCAAGAATTAGAAAGGGCGGGGTTTTCTGTAAAATTTAAAAAATGCACTTTCGCAGCCCGAGAACTACAATTTTTAGGCCATAAGATAGGAGGTGGTAAGCACGCCCCAGACGAAGATAAAATTGCGGCAATAAAACGGCTAGAAAGGCCAAAGACGAAGAAGGAAGTAAGATCTGTGTTAGGACTAATGGGATTTTATCGATCATATATTCCTAATTATGCGGAAATCGCAACCCCTCTAACTGAACTAACCAAAGGGAAAAAATCAGGAGATGTAAATTGGGGGAAACGCGAAGAAGAATCGTTTTTTAGGTTAAAGAAAGCTTTATGTGAGGCGACAGCGTTAAATGCCCCTGATTTTGGTAAACCGTTCGAAATTCACTCAGATGCTTCTGATTACGCAGTTGGTTGTTGTCTAACCCAAAAGGATGGAAAGGGAAAGTATAAACCTATCGCGTTTGTAAGCCAAAAATTAAACAAAACTCAAAAAAATTGGTCAACCATTGAAAAGGAAGCTTATGCCATCTTGTTTGGATTTAAGAAATTTGATAAATGGTTGCATGGAACTACGGTAGAAATCATAACTGATCACAATCCATTAAAATACTTAATTGAAAAAACTCCAAAAAGTCCCAAGTTAACTAGATGAGCACTGGCTTTGCAACGATGGAGTTACAAAATTACTCATCGTCCTGGAATCTTAAACAAAGACGCTGATGCTTTATCTCGTTTACAAACTAAACATTAGTTGTTTTTTTTCTTTGTTAAAATTAGTTCTCAACATCCATTGTGTTAATGTATGTTTTGTTCCGTTTTTATTTCAACATATGTATGCTATATTCTTATTGTGTTTAGTTATTTTCCATATGTGCATTCATTTTTGTTTAACATATGTATGCTGTATTCTTATTGTGTTTAGTTATTTTCCATATGTGCATTCATTTTTATTTAACATATGTATGCTATGTTCTTATTACGTTTAGGAGGACGAGGAGAAACAAGAAACGAACTGAGGGGAAGTGAGTGGAGGAGTGAAAGCGCGGGAGAGACGGTGCACGGGAAGAAGGTTGATGTTTTGGAGCTCGATGACGTTGTAAAAAATTCGGTTATATTGTTTGTGTATGTTATGTGTTGTCCTAAGTGAATGTCAATTAAATGTTGTCAAAAAATTAAATCTGGCGTCATACTACTTATTCCAGGTTACATTTGCTAATGAAAAGGGCAGTCTCTGCCTTACTTATTTTTCCAGATGAGAAATCAAAATTGAGAAAGCTCGGCAGCGCCGACACAACCTCTTATGTAATATATTGTTACGAAATTTCTGCCGGGGTTCGCTTGTATAAAACGCTCAATCAGCAGGCGGCAGTACAAAAAGAAACAACGACGTTTATTTACACGAAGACATACAGGACAGCACAAAAACGATAACTATATACAGCATAGAGATGACTATCTTCAGCCGAGACGTGTAGCATACAACAGCATACACAGCAACATACAACCAGAATCCACTGAAGACAGTAGCGCACAGCTCAGTTCAGCACGAGCTTGACTCCGTCGCTGCAAACCGTCGCTTACGACTCCTCCGCTCCGTCTTCGGACTACTCCGTCGTCTCCCTTTGGCAGCGGCGGCCGCTTCCTTTTATAGGTCTCAGGAGGCGGGGCTAGAAGCCTCTCAACCAATCAGGAACGTTCGAGGCGTATCTCGGTTCCTACTGGACGGATCGGGAAAATTCTCGAAGTTTCGGGTATTATCTATTTTGGCGCCAAAGTCGCCAAATTCGTCGCCAAGTCTCCAAATGGTCGCCAAGTTTGTCGCCAAGCTCTGGGACCTCCGAGACACACCTGGACTCCGTCCCATTCAGATGACTGTAAAACTTTCTTTCTGTTGATGGAACAAACTATGCCGGGAAGCCGAATTGCAGGTTTGTAACATTGCTCTCCTCTTCAAAGACTGACATCCCGGCGGTCCTACTTCAATGCAACAGCTGTCATAGGCTTCCGAATGATGTGATGACGATGCTTTAGGTGACTTCCGAAGATGACATCATTTACTAATTTGGCGGCGACTGAAGATCCATCCAACCTTCTGAATGCTTTTGACCCGGACCTCTTCGTCGTTTCGGATTGTACATCCAGACTTGATTCCGCTCCTTAAAAGGCAAGATGTCCCATGGAGCCAAACGCTGGATCGTAGTAAAGACCTCCGGAATGAATTCTTGCCAGGCTTTTCGGTTGGTCACTTTAAACTTCTTCCATCGAACCAATCGTATATCAGGATGATCCAACGGTGCCTTCTGAAGTCCACTCGAAAGCCAGGTATTCAGATTCGTCGACAAAGCTTTCGTAGTAATACGTTCACCTCTTCCCGGTCTATTCTCGACACTCGAGAATTGTCCGCAGCTCTCCACACTGGATCTTCTGAAGAGCGCATCCATTTTCGCTGGAAAGGTCCTTCTGCGACGACATAACATGTCCGGATGCACAGGAGATTCATCAGCTCCTATTTGCATCACACTTCTATGCAGATCCATAGCAAAGATGAATTCTTGAAGGAAGTTGAGATCGTGACTACAGGGATCAGCGATTCCAGCCATGTAGTCTTCTTCCGTGTCACTATGCAAGGAGATACCAAGAGGCTTGCCGAGAGGTAGTCCCTTTAATCTTTGTGACGAATCCAATCCAAACAGGGTCGCATTAACTCTTGCATCCATAGGCGTCGAGCACGGGTCACCACCAACAGACCCGTCCGAAGAAAGTTCATCTTCTCCATCCCCAAGCGCATGCACTTTCGGTTCCACTTCAGGGGAATCATTCGGAGAAGACTGTTTCAGCTCCGCAACTATTTGACATTCTCCCTGTTCGTTCCTCTCCTTATTAAACTTCGGTTCATCCTCCGGATGGCTAAACTCCTTTTCGGTGACACCGGTCTCCATTC
>JAPMOR010054603.1:176394-208501 GCA_026543865.1 Argiope aurantia | reverse complement strand
GAAATGAATACAATGCATACAGTATGGAATCAAACAAAAAAACGCTTAATTGAACTCTTAGTATAGTTACACAAGATTGTCTGCCCAAGAGGAAAACAGCAAGCAGATGTTCCTTAGTAAGGGATATGCCCTCCCCTTACTGCAATTGTTGCTTTGCATCGTCTCGCCATACTCAGCACCAGATTTTCCAACAGTTCTTGAGGTAAGAGTGCCCATTCCTCAATCAGCATCTGTTTAAGTTGTCGGGTGTTCCCAGTAGGATGTAATCGTGCCGCAAGGCGTCTCCCCAAAGCATCCCACACATGTTCTATCGGATTTAAATCAGGAGAGTACGCCGGCCAATCCATTCGAGTGATATCTTCACTTTCCAGGAGCTCCTCAACAGCATGAGTCCTGTGTGGCCGTCCATTGTCATCCATAAAAACGAAGTCTGATCTAATGGCACCTCGGAACAGACGCACATGGGGAAGGATCACCTCCTGACAATAGCGATCTCCAGTTACAGAACCTCTGTCGAAAACGTGGAGCTCAGTCCGACCGTTCATCAAAATGCCTCCCCAGACGACAACTCCAGGACCACCGAAACGGTCTCTTTCCATGATGTTACAAGCGATTCCCAACGCCAGTTGATTTGGAGAGAGGTCGGGACACGGTTACATTCCAATAACATCACGGAAAGAAACCGCATATATATATATATATATATATATGTACCTGCATATCTTCCTTCATAAACCTAATATCTATATAATTTACATAATTTATAAATTAAATTTATTAAGTAATATACAATCTGTGATAAATAAAATATGTAAATGGTCAAAATTAAGTATTTATATTTAGATATTACTTTGGTTTTGAACAGTCGGAATTTCGGAATGAGTTTTTTAAATCATCTAGAGTTTATATATGTCGGAATTTCAGCAATCAGTCTATGTTCAGACACTAATACCCTCGTAAATAAGTATTATTGAACTATTTATACAAGATATAAGCTTGGAATGGATGTTGAATTATAGATTTTAATGAACGTGATTGATTTTTTTAAAACATGATCGACGGAGCTCTGGATTGATTTAAAAAAAGAAAAATATTGTATATTTATAATTGTACTTTTTCATATGCAAATAGAAACTATTATAAATGTCGAAAAATCTATATTCAAGATTTTAATGTATCGTGCCGTTTTCAGACTTATCTGAGTTCAAAAGCACATATTCAGAATTATACTTGTCTGTCTATCTGTTCGTCTGTCTGTGAACCCTAAGCAGTTTGAAATAGATGGATAGAATTTTCTATGTAGTCTTTACTCAAGTTTGCAGATTTCTATTACACTTTGAATGAAACAGCTACAGAAGAAATCCATCAGCTCAGCTGTCTGAATACAATTTAACACTAAAGAATTAAAAAAAAATTCAAAACGAAACCAAAATTTAGATAAAATTTAGCTCACAGATTTTGCATTAAAAATTCATCAAGTGTCTGATCGTCTGTTGTTTCGATCTTTCGAAAGCATATGAGTATGATAAATCAAAAACATATAATATTGTTACGAAATTTTACCGAGGTTCGTTTGGATATTGGAAGTTATATGGTGTGGAGAACGCTCAATCAGCAGGTGGCAGTAGAAAATAAAACAACGACGTTTATTTACACAAAGACACACAGGACAGGACAAAAACGACAACTATATACAGCACAGAAGACGATTATCTTCAGCCGAGACGTGCAGCATACAACAAGAATCTACTATAGACAGTAGCGCACAGCTTAGTTCAGCACTAACTCGACTCCGTTGCTGCTCCGCTAATCTCTAGAAGACCAGTTCTTCACCGTCGATTTCGACTATTCTGCTCTGTCGCTTCCGACTACTACTCCTCGACTGGCATCTGCAGACCCCTTTTATAGGTCTCAGGAGGCGGGGCTAGAAGCCTCTCAACCAATCAGGAACGTTCGAGGCGTATCTCGGTTCCTACTGGACGGATCGGGAAAATTCTTGATGTTTCGGGTATAATCTATTTTGGCGCCAAAGTCGCCAAATTCGTCGCCAAGTCGCCAAATGGTCGCCAAGCTCTGGTACCCCCGACGCTACCAGACTCCGTCCAATACAGATGACTGTAAAACATCCTTTCCAATGATGGAACCAACTATGCTGGGAAGCAGCATTACGGATTCATAACAATATAAATATATAAAATAATAAATTTTTGTGATTATAATTACAGTTCAGTGTAAAATCATGGTTTTTCAATCTGTTGTATAAAAAGTTGTCCAAAAGACAAATCTTGTGTTCTGGTTTTTGTGTATTATCCGCATCTCAGCAATCAAAAGCTACGAATAATCGAGAAAGACTATTTTAAATAGACTCTATCATCTTATGTGGCATGCGCTTAATAATGCACTAAACACATTTATAAGAAAAATTTAAGAAAATTTCGAGAAGACCAATACCACTGGTTTTGTTAACAAAAAATACTTTATAAGGAACAAAAAAAATTTATTGGCTGATACTCACTGGATAACTAGCACCAAAATGGTAAGTAATGCCATACTCATCTAGATTGATAGGATCATTTTGCTTTTATTAGTGCTTTAGATATAATTAGAGCAGCTATAATAAAGACAGTTTTCCACACAATTGAATATATTAAAACAGTATGAACCGTATTTAGCATTTATTTTCATATGAAACATATGGAAACATTTCATTGCAGTGTGTAATTACAATATATTTAAATATTTATAAATAATGCATAACCATAACCACAGGCGACTACTCCTACCCGCTACAAAGGCATATGGATAAATATAATTGATAGCAACACTAACAGGAGATACGGTTGAGTCCTAAGGATACTACTGGCCACGGTACAAACCTTGCCGTGGGAAGCACGCCCTGTAAGAGGTAGCTGATCCCGTCTGTTTCTGTACCTACTCGGGGGAGAGAACCAACCACCATACCAGAAGTTTATCATTTCAGAGGTGAACCCGCGGTGAGAGATAAATAATGCATAAAGTTTAAATTATGGTATTACTGTAAGATGAGAATAATGGGTTTGAGACCAAATAATAAATACCATCTCCATTTATCCATTTTTAGCTACTAAAGAATCACACTTCAATTGACCTTTATCTGCATTTGACAGATCATTAAATGGCAGATTCAAATTTACAATATGGCTAAGTATAAAGAAGACTTTCATTAAATACGAATATGTTCAGTATCAACTTCGGCTTCTTGAATATAGTCCTTTGATAGACGTCACGAATAATATATTGTACTATCTTATACTTCTATACCCTGTAGAAAAAAAGCATTGTAAAATATAACCTCAAATTTCAACAGAAAAGAAATTTTGGGACTATAGACAATATTGAGAATAAACTTATTTTACTCAATGTGCCTATTTACGGTTGAAACGCAAATCTTTTAGCAATATCCCGTGAAATTTTCTTCAAATACCTCTCCCCAATCCCCTCAATAGATTGAAGAATTCAACCAAATGATAGGAATAGATAGGAAAATATTTCGTAATTACAGAAGATATTCTAAATTAATATCGATAAAAATGGTACAAAAAATTGAAACAAAAAATTAAATTAAAAAAATTTTAAAAAATCGTCTGGAGAATTCTATGAGACGTCGCTACTTATCTAAAGGATATAAATATTACTCTCACCGGACATTTCATATATAAGGATGAGAAGCTTCTGGTATTGTGAATTCTCCTCATCCAAGTGGGTACATAAATGATGTGAAGTCGGTTACCTCCTAACGATGATGGCACATGCTACCCACGGGAGGGATTGTACCTAGGCCAGCGATGGTACTTACGACTCATAAGGGGAGGGCACGGGGTAGAAATCTGAGATCGGGATGAGATTTAATATAATGATAGTTTACATTTAGAATATTCATTCATGAAAATATTAAAATGCAATGGCCAGTCAATTTCGAGAAAATGGTCCTCAAACCTTTGGTAAAGCTTATATACTGATAACTTGACAATGCACTGATGATACCGATAGCATAATTGTCTATTTAACCGTCTCGTATACGGAAGGTCAGGGTTCGAATCTGGGTAGAAGTAGTTTTCTTTTTTTTAATAACTTTTATTCAATTAAAAATTAACAAATATACTCTTAATTAATATGTTTTTAATTTTTTTTATCTAAAATAAATATTTATTATCAAAATACATAATAATAAAATTAAAATTTTAAAAGAAAAAAATTATAAATACAAATGCATTTTTTAAACAAAATTAAATTATTTAAATTTAATTAATTATTTACAGATATTTTTAATTAATATGCTACTTATTTTTATGCAAGGATAAATTTTATTGTTTTAATACTTAAATTGCAATTTATTATTTTAAAAAATAGTAAAAAATATAATATAAATGGTGATAGTTATTAATTATAAATAATCACATTGTAAAAAAATTTATTCAATATTTCTAAAAAATTTTCTATGGGAAAACAAACTTCATTTGCATTTAAACTTTCATCAGAAAGTTGGGCAGAGAATCATGCATACCTTATCATCTTATTAAAAATCGATGATGACATCTGATGGTGTACAACTGATTTAATTTTTATACTATCTTCGCAAGAATTTATTTCTAGATCATATTAGATTAAATAAGAATTTTGTAATCTTAATACGCATTGCCAACGTATTCAATAAATTAACACCTGCTCCCTATTATTTTTTTTTGATTATTGCAGTTGGGGATGTTTGCTTACATATTTAACAAATATCAGCTGCTCACTTCAATTTTTGATATAAATACAGCTTTGTTGAGTTAGAATTGATAATTTATTATTATTAGAATCCAAGAATGTCAAAATTAATTGTTTGAAAATGATGCAAGCAAATTAAATTATCTGTAGCCATTAATGTTACATTTTTTATTATTTTTCCTTTAAAACGTTAAATTATAATTTAAGTAATAAGAATAAACATTTACAATTGCATAAAAATAAGTAGCATATTAATTAAAACTATCTGTAAATTAGTTAATCAAATTTAAATAATTTTATTTTGTTTAAAAATACATCTGTATTTATAATTTTTTTCTTTTAAAATTTTAATTTTATTATTATGAATTTCGATAATAAATATTTATTTTGGATAAAAAAAAATTAAAAACATATTATATAAGAGTTTTTTTAATTTTTAATTGAATAAAAGTTATTAAATTAAAAAAATCTTAGCCAGGGTCAAACTCTGACCTTCCGCATACGAGACGGTTACCTAGATAACCATGCCATTGGGAACATCGGAACGGGAGCCAAGTTATTAGTATATAAGCTTTACCAAAAGTTTGAGGACCATTTTCTCGAAATTGACAGGCCATTGCGTTTTAATATTTTCATGAATGAACATTCTAAATGTAAACTATCATTATACTAAATATCATCCCGATCTCAGATTTCTACCCAGTGCCCTCCCCTTGTCAGATTCAGTTCCCAATAATGGTGTTGCAGCCAGGTGTAGTTTGTGTATGAATATAAATGCCAGTGGATGAACTCAAATAAGAGAGTTTCTCAAGATGGTTCATAGTGGGAGAAAAAAATGATAGGCTATAGGAGCTGCTGACAGCCATGTTCTGTTATTGGACGAGCGGCTTTCTATCTGCTTGTGCAGTTTGTTCCTACAAATTTTTGCAAACTTTGGTTGTGTTTGTTTTGTTTCTTGTTTTCTGTAATATTTGAAGAATAAATCGTTATTTTCATTCATCGTATAACCGCCGGAATATTCAATGACAATGTATTAGTATAAATATAGTACTACACTATTTGATTAGATACTATATTGTTTAAATAAAGAATTATATTATAATTTTAAGCAAGATTTTAAGAATCGCACTTTAGGAATAAGTTTTTGTGTCCCATACAAAAATGAATTTGCAATATTTGGTAATATTATCATAAAAATACTCAATTACATTATTGTAATAATAATATTTAAATTCAGTAATTATAGAGGTATTTTTTATTTTTAAATATGTTTAAAATGATGTTTTTCCGTGTATTTAAAGGCCATAGTATTTTGTGTCTCAAATTAAATTAAATACTGAAAATCTTAAATATGTCACAATTAAAAGTATTTTAATTCTAGATTTAATGAAACGTCACAAAAGAAGCTTAAAAATTAAAAGCAATCTAAAGTCACACAAAGCCCAACACAAGTGCAAGGATACATCACAAAGATAATGTAACTAACTAATTTAAGTCTTGTCAAAATTTATGGCTCCTTTTATTTCTAGTACTTATTTCTATTCATTTAATGGTGCTTCGTTAACTAAGAAAGTCATTTAGTATTCTTCGAAATGTGAAATCTCTAACTTTAATTTGCAGAGATTGAACTAGGTCTTTCAGACTTTGAAATTTCTTAAAATCTCAGATTCCAAAAGAGTACCGTTTAATGATGGTCTGGAGAATTGTTACTAATGGCTTTTTCTTCTTACGTGGTCACAGACAGAAGGAAAATAATAAAATATTTCCTTCATCTGGTTAATTTACAGCACAAAGATAATGTAACTCATATTCTTCTGATAAATGTGACTCTCGTGTAAGCAAATCAGGTATAACATTCATGATCGTGTTTTTTTTAATTTTTTCCTTATTTTGAAAAAAAAATAGGAGATTCTCTTATAGTAATGAATAATAAGGTTTTAAATTACACCAAGGAATTCATCACGCGAATTATAATTGATGAATACGTATAACAGTTAAAATTCATGCTGACTAAATTCAAGAGGAAATATTTTAATGAAAATTTGGTTTCCAACACTTCAATAGAATTATAAAAGCATTAGTACGAAAATAAGATATTATTCTTATATTTGATATGCATTTTTTGTCTCATTTAATTTTATTTTTTGTTTTATTTATTCATTTATTTATTGGTGCTTAAATTTTTGAAAAATATTTTAAGTTGCCTCTAGCTCATTCGGTTTTAATGTTTCAGTTAATAACCATATATTACAATTAAAATAAATTATAAATAACTAAACAAAATAAATTAAATTGAAGTGAAGTGAATCAAAAGAGAAAAATAAGCATAAGCAGACTTCCAAACAAACAAAAGAAGTAACATAAAAAAGAAATTTTATGCCCATAGAATATTTCTGGTCTTGTTTAAGACAATGATTTCAATTATCGTTTAGAATTAAATTGATTTGTTTTAGGGTTATTCCTCCAAAACAGAACAAGATATTCGATATGTTGTTCCGATATGTTTAGATATTATTATAAATTTGCAATATCATCTCTATGCACTATTAGTCTCGTAGCTCGGAAGAAACATTTAAAGATAATTTTAATGGATGCCAGGTCAGTTCCTGGGGGAGAAGTCAGTGCCGGATATCGACTCCGGATCTAACGCTCTAAAATATACCATAACGGTTAGATTATATTGAAATCGGAGTAGAATTTCCATTTCATCCTTGTGTTCGTCAAAATTCAGTTGAGCTTGTTCCACGCATGAGTAGGAGTATCAGCATCCTGAAAATTCCGTCTGCTACAGAAAATTATATTTGCATCATAGGGCGAGCCTTTTAGGTAAAACTTCTCTATACTTCTCCCCAGTGATCCTTTTCAGCGTTACGATTAATCCCCAATTTTGTTTCCTATGCTTTGAGACAACCACTTCTAAGCCTAACAGAGGGATGAACAAATCACATTCATACTTTTTTGCAAGGGTTCTCCAAATATATATCCGCCCTTTTGTAAAGAAAAGTGTGAAAAATAATTCGTCTGGCCATATAATAGTATTCCATTTATTATTCAACCAACTTTTGTGGCTGTGGCACAACTTTATGACTTTTTTTTAAAACTGGCATTAACATCTTGGACAAATTTCTTGGGAATTGCTGCTCTGCTTAATGTTATGTGCAATAAAGATGCTTCCTAACTCTAACTACTTGCATTGGATAATTCACTTTGATAGCCGTTGTTTTATTTTTAGGCATTACAATCAGCTTCAATACCCAATGATCTCTTTCACTCAGGCTTTCTTCCCATTCATTATTTTGATTTGACGAACTTATCTTGTCGTGTTGCGTATATGCAATATTTAGCTCGTTAGACGCCTGAAAGCTGGATTGGATTTTCAGTCACAATTGTTCTAGGTAGTCGACCTCCTACAATTTTGTCTCTTTGATAGTCTGTGAGGCCTGACATTTTACACTTTTCACAAAAATCCAAGATAAAAAATTAAATTAAAGATACCTCATTCTGCGGTGATATATACTTTTTATATTAAAATAATTGTTGTCTGAGATTATATATTTTGTTTCTCACTGAGCGCATTTTTAAATGCCACATTTATTCACATTCTTTTCATTGATTTGATAACTATCTGAATATTTCTATTACATAGTTTTTTTTCTTTTGGTAAATTTATCTAATAAAAATTGAGTCATGTTTTGTGCATATTACAGTTCACTACCCTATAATTATCAAGTACAAACCTAACTACAGAAATAAACAAATACTTTGAAACAACAGCCAAAGTTCAGAAAGCGTCTTCAGATTAGAATAATAAACTGCAGTAATTTGATGGATCTCGTTTGACTTTCTAAATTTAATAGGAAATAAAAAGTTCTTACTGTAGTTTCAAAATGTTGTCAGTTAGGGTCAACATCATATCTAGTATCTACACTTGTATTATATTTTCCCATATTAAGGAAATCTTGATTATTACACTAATATATTTAAAAATATGATGTATATTTAAGCAGCATTTACTTTTTATATAATAAAAATCAGCATTATGTGTGCTTTAAGTGAAAATCGATTAATTTTACGGAATTTCCTAAACTACAGAGAAACGAGCACTTCGTATTCTGACAATGATGTAATGATGATGATGATGATGATGCCGTGTCTGCGTTACTACGGAAAGAGGGGTGCAGTATCTTCTGAGTGTAAAGACCCCTGAGCACCCAAGGGCAGAAGTCTGACTTCAGCTCATATGAAGATGGCACACGCTTGTACAACTCCTTTTTACAGGGGGAGGGACTCTTTCACACACCTCACAGATAGAACACAGGCTGAAGAACAACCATGCGCGAACCAGAACTCGAAGCCAGGACGCCGGCAACAAAGATGTAATTCTAGGCTAATTTCTACACTCAGCCAACGTAAACTGATATTGTATATGGAGTATTTATTCCCCAAATTGCATTTTTAGTTTAGGCTTGGTAAGTGAGTAAAATGTATTACGAAATAAATGAGTAAAGGGAGTAAAATGTATTACGAATCAAATTTTACGAAAAGAAAATAGTAAAAATTAATATAATATCTGTATAAAGACTCCCTTAATAAATATATTTCATTAAAATGTTGGCAAACTTTGTCGAAAAACTGTTCTGGATATCAGAGCACAATAAATTATGGTTATTGTAATGCCCTAGCATTATAGTATTATTTTATTTCATTTTACATCCAACCACTTACTTTTTTATGAGCTATATAACCGTTTGTGATGCAGACTTAGCACTGCCCATCAGTGCTAAGTCTTTTAAATTATGCTAGCACACTAAAAGTAGAACGTTTTGATTTTTTAGCTATGTTCGATACGTAACAAAGTTAATTTGTAAACAAAGTTTATAAAATTACCTTAGTTGTTGAATCTTGGTCTCTGTTAAATTATGAGTCATTTCTTTTTTGATATTTCTTGGAAATAGAGGGCGTAAGAAGGAAGGGAGGATTCCTAAACCATTAAAAACTTATTTTGGTATCTCCAACTTACATGAAAAATAAAAATTGGCAAAACAACAATAACTGCTGCTTCTGGAGATTCTGTCCAACTTTTACTGATATATAATGTACATTGAAATAATGTTTTCATATTTGTCTTTAAAATAGTGGGTTCTGAGTATCAGACAATCAATATTGGCTTATCTAATAAGAAACTATCTTTCGTATTAAATAAAATGTAACAAAACTGGTATAATGGTTGTGACTGCGTGCCTCCTATAGAGAATGAAGTAATTATTTTAAGATATCCTAAAAAGAAATGGTGTGCGTAGGAGAAGATAGACAACTATTAAGAATACATTTCGGGGTTACCGATTTATCATAAAAACTGATGAAATCAGACAGTTATTTAGTTTATTTTTAATTCATATATCTGACTAAACATATTTTTGTAGTGTCATATGACAATGGATATTCTATTTAATGTTGATTTTCATTATAGTAGCTTTAATTGATATTGGTCTTTAAAAAATTAACTCACAAATGTTTCAGTAGATAACCCAAAAGTTAGAATAAATAAAAATTATTCTTAGTTATTTTTTGATAAAAAGAAAGGAATAAAAAATTATGAATAAAGTATTCTACCAATCTATTTTATAAAAACGTTCATCCGAATTATAGTAATTCCCATCAGTTCATAAAAACTACTTATTTGCCATCTTTGATTATTATATAAGATTTTATCTGGGGTATATATGTATATTGTAAAGTCCTCCAATTTCTTTTCTCCTATTTTGTAAACTGAATGGCCCAAAGAAATTAATTTATAGCACTGAGTTAATGTTTGAAGCATTTGTGGGAGGTTTTTTTTTCCTTTTGATATATAAAATCCCACAAAAAAATACTAAATAGAAATTCTGATCTAACAACAGTTTTTTTTTCTTATCTTTGTCACCTATTTGCACATTTTCAAGACAAAATTTTTATTCCTCAAATCTTTCTTTTCTTTCTTTGTCATTCTTCATTAAGGAAGCAAATTTACAATAAATGCATTTATTGTTTCAATTTTACATTCAGTAAATCTCCTAAAGATGAATTTTCCATTGAGTTGGATTAAGTCCAGGAAAATTAAGTTAAAAATATTCCTAATTATTTCAGTCAATATAACAATGACTGGATTTTCTAATCACCCATAAAAATTAGTTCCTACTTTTGTGAAAGGTATTAGCTTACTTTTTTTTTTTTGGCAGATTTATTTTTCATCTTCAAAGTTCTAGACAGAAAAAATTCTTGCGGTTTTCAAAATTAGTTAAAATGTTAGTTAATCTGCTGAAATTGTATTAAGAAGGATTTTTTCGCCTTAGCTACCCTAAAAAACAATCATATAAAAACGTAGATAATTTTTAAACTAAACAAAAGAACCATTTTCCATTAAAGAATATAGTTCACTATTTTTTAAATTGTATCAATTATTGTCTTAATTACTTCTGAAGGTTAATATAACTTTACTTAGTTTCAAAAAATAAAGTTATGCGCAAAACCAGTAGAATTGGTATAACTTTTATTCGGCATAAACGTTTGTTGGAAAGATGATGAAAAAAAATTAATCCAAATCATAAAAGGATCTTTTTAGGTTTCAGTTTCCTTTTCTACCTAGACATTGTTCATTAGAACTAATATTATTTTAATTTTTTTAAATGCGAGGAAAAATCTGTAAAATTTTTAGCCATTGATATTTGAAGAAATTTAATAAATGTAAAAAAGTTTATTAAAATTATTAAAGATTAATATTTCACAATAAAGAGACCTATCGAAGAAAAACTATCTTGAAACCACTTAATTTTTCTTGCATGTTAATACATAGAAGAATTAACAAAAATTTCAAATTTCAGAAGGCTAGTTTCTCGAAAGCTAGTTTTTCTCCATTTAAACCAGGAGAATTACTTTTTGATAAAAAAAAAACAAACTTTCAAGCCTGGCATATACATTTTCTAACAGCGATGTGTTCATCAGTCAAAAAATTAATTATAAGATTTTACAAATAAATTGGAAACTAAGTACAAGCAATTAATTATTTTTTTTCATTTCTTATTTTCCTGGCTTTTTTCATTAATAAAATCATGAAAGATATAAAACTTTTAATCTAAAGATCACTTCATTACATATAATTTAACACTCTGTTTAATTAAATTAAGACACTTTCAAAATAAACAGCTACTGTTTTCGAGAAACCATTGAATAATAGAGGGTTGGTTTAACTTAATAAATCAGTTTCAAGAAATTAATCTTAATATTTCAAAAAATATTTGAAATTTAAAAATATTGGAATATTTGCCTCACTTAATATATCAAAATTGAATAATATTTAATTCGTTAAAAGTTTTTTAAAGTGTATTTTTTAATTTTTAACATTGTATCATTGTCTTTTACTTTAGAATATTTAATGAAGCATATTTTTTTAGATTTAACTGTACACAATTTTATTTTCTTAATCAAATTATGCAAAGAAAATTAATCAAAACATTGTCTAAATCTTTCATGAGTATTTCTTGGTACTTTCTTTATTTATTAAATTCTATACTATGTCTGTGAAATATAATGATCTTGTAAATATAATTTAAATGGAAATTTAAGTAATCAAAATACATTTTAAATAGACTTTCAATTACTAATATACATTTCTTATTAAAATGCATAATTTAAATACATATTAAATAAATAAAATAATGGCAATGTGAATTCTTTATAATTCCTCTAAATCCATCAAAGAAAGTTATATTTTTCTTTATTTAATGTCATTTTCATATCTTATTAGAGCATTTTGAATACAAATGTCGTTTATAATATTTAGAAATTTTGCATTTAATTTTCTAGAAATAATACTAATACTAATACAATTAAGAGGGGCTGATTAAAATTACTTTTTTTTTCTAAAATCAAAGCGTTATTGATTTGTGCTACTAAATAAGATAATAACCATTTAAAAAAAGGATGGACATCTTGAAGATAACACATTTTTGTTTAAATGCAAAATAGAAACTCTTAAACCAAAATCATGAATCCTTAACTAAGGCTTCATAAAACATTTCCTCATTCGACACTGATGTTCTCCGTCTCAATACAAAGTCGAAATAATAATATCTTTCGAACCGAGTTCTGCTTACTTACAATGCAGCAAATAAGTATGTTCTTTGTTTCAAGAACGGGCTTCATTCAAGTAAAACATGTCCAGATATTTTCCAATTGTTAGATGTACGGTAAGTGGCGTGGTAGGTAAGTTAACTTGTCTAAAGTCAATACACTAGTAATTACATTAAATAAAATAATGAGAATCCTCTAAAAATGTGAGAAAAATCATTAATATCACCAGAGATTATTTCCCCATTGCATGAAAGGTAATTTTAAGGGAATCACGAAGAAAATAATCAGTTGAATAATAAGTGACTTTCAAAAATTGTAGAGCATGTCTTTCGTTAAGCATTCTATTTTTAGGAAAGTATTTTTAACTTTTCAAAAGTATTTTCTTCCCTTCTTTAGCAATGACAATAAAAGCAAATAAAAAAAAGTCATTATTCTTCTATAGCTTTTAAAAAAGACTGTATTTAAACCTCCAGACAGCTTAGAATAATTATTTCAATTGAAATGTGTAAAAAAAATACGAGTTATTTCTTCTTTTTTTTTCGTTAATTATTTAAACTTCTCTTTCAAATTAAAGAGAAATGGCTCTGTGCATTTAAAGTGAGAAAGCGTTAAAATTCACATTTTTCTACATTACTTCTGCCAGTAATGTATCTTCCAGAAAGAAAAGATATCACTCGAAGATGCGATAATTAAAAAGCAGTTTCAATGCAGAAGAAAAGGAATATAGTAGGAAAAAAAAGCTTTTTTATAATCAGAAAAGTCATAAATTGTCCGAATTCTGATTCATTATACAGGATATCTAATGTAGGATCGTCTAAATAAGGAAAAAATAATCTTGTAATGAAGGTCGTCCTGCGGAATGATGCCCTTTTCTATTTATACTTGCTAAAAGTAATTTCTTAAAATCACTTTTTAACACTTAATGGTTAAGTAATTTTTCTCCTAGAAAGCAAAATCTGAAAAGGCAAAAAAAGCAGTCTCTCTGGAAAATACGACTGCCATTTTAAAAAAATATTCTTCCGATTCAGAAAGATCTACTATAACAAATTACAATTTTGCGTGGATTCATTTTCACTTATAAAGATCCGTATCCGTATCTATGAGAAATATGGATCTATGAGAAATCAACGCCATGAATTCTAATATAATATCTCACAACACAAAAGCATTATGAATCTCTGTTTGAGGACACTATATTTTTTCTCCATAGAATTCATGAATTGTTACACATCTTTAATATTGCTTCCCAGCATGGTGAGTTTAATCACTAAAAAGACCATTTTACATCAGCTCTGCTGGATGCTGATAGGATTTCGAATCAGTGATCTCAGGACTCCCCGACCATTTGGCGGCGAATTTGGCGACAAAATAGTTTATACTGGAATCTTCCAATTTTAGGTGATATAGTCAATAGGAATCAAGTTATGCTTCATTGTTCCATAACATTCGCTGCCCGGTTCCGGGAACTTCGATGGAGAGACTGGAACATGTGCTGTTGCAAGAATATTTGATTTTTTTTTTTCAATTTTGTCTAAGAATTTAAACAAAAAAACTCCATCATTAATTAAAAAATGCGCCATTTTCGGTTCACTCCATTTTACATAATTATTCAAACTTTTCAATAAAGAAATGATTGTCTACATTGCTTTAAATAAAGAAATTGTTTTCCTAATATCAGTTTCTTGTTTTCCTTATATCAGTTTCTTGTTTTTTTCATCGATGACGGGACGTATTTCCTTAGGAAATGGTTGTACCTTAGCCTATGATGGCCTTTAGGATTCAACCACAGTTCCCGCCAGTGTTGCTAGCGTCGATCCGGTGATTCAGTTTTTATCCACGTGCCTTCAAGCAGATTGACGAGTCAGTCTATGACTTACAGTACACTCTTTCAAGGTTCCTCTCTTAAATTCTGAATCATTCTGCATTTCTTATTTATTACTCTTTCTTATTTATAAATTAGAACAATTAAATAACTTTTTGGAATTTAAATCACTTTACTAAAGAGAAAATTTCCATTAGGATTCTGCAAAAAATGACAACAAAAGAAAAATTCTTCATATTGCCTAATGATTTAGTGTCTTGAAATAAATTCTTTAAAATTCCTCAGAGCTTGAAGGAAAATGTAATGTGGATTTCGTTTTTTCATTATTTGTCCAATCCGATCGTATTTATAATAGTTCTTCTACAGTACCTGCAAAAATCTATTAGGTCATTTGGCACTAATCCATCGCACCTCTTGAAGTGTTTCCTGCTTTATTGAAACAAATGAAAAGATATAAGAAAAATGCATAACATGTTGGAAAAGAAATTTTTAGTTTTTTTATTAATAAATCAAATAGTGCGAAACACACCGTCTAATCTCCTGACCTTCCCTCCATAAAGGAGGAGATGGACACAATTAATGATTTTATTATTTATTTTTTTAAAATTACGATGATGGACGATGATTATGTCGGCTGAATAAAAGCACGGATGGGTTGTCAAAGAGAAGAGGTTAAGGCAATGAAAGACAGTTAAGAAGAAATATTGGATACCGAGTGCATTTCTCGAAGCTTAAACAATAATGGCTTCTTGTTCTGTAGCAAGCGTTCTTTTGAGAATGAATTGCAATGGCAGAAGATGGTATTTCAGAATGAAGGATGTGAACAATATTCAGCCTTAATAAACTGTTTTTAAATGTGCATAATTCATAATAAAAAATTATTTATTTTTATAATCAATCCATTTTTTTTCCTAATATTTGCTTTGATGATTTTTTTCAAGATAAATTTAATAATATATAATATTAATATTATATAATATAATATTAAATATTAGAGATATTTAATATTATATAACTATTGATCAAAGTACCTAAACATCTGAATTTTCCGGACCAATCTCACATTTTTATCAATTAACAAATGTCTTCTTTTAACAAGATAAATTAAAAACGATAAAAATAAATTACTTTCCTTTTACGGAAAACCAAAAATTAATCCAAATCTCAGCATTCGATATTTCAGATTTCTTCTGTTTATTTTTTTGTCATTTGATACATTATTAAAATGTATTAATTGAAGAAATTAATACATTTTTATAATTATTATAAAATTAATAAATGTCTTGAATTAATAAATTATAACTTCGAAACAACTTGAATTTATTAAATTAATTAATTAATTCAAGTTATGTCCAATGTTTTATTTCATTAATATCTACTTGCAACTACCTAGTTTTTTTCTATGAATAATCATATCTTCTACTATGCAAATACAGGTGAAAAAAATGCAAAAAAAATTTTAATAATATAATTTTTTATGAAACAGAATTAAAAACTTATTTCTTTGAAATGTAAATAAAAAATACTGTCAATATAAAGTTTTATTAAACGTTTAATGAAACTTATAATCTCAAACATCATCACATGCCTAATCACATGCATATTCACAATATTGAAATTAAAAAATTCAATGGATTAAAAAATACCATTTTTCTTAATGATAATTTTCATAGTTAATAAAAGTAACCTATAAGATTCATGCAAAAATTATTTTTCGATAACATTTGACTCGTAATATATTCAGTTTCTTATTTTTTTAAACTCCAATTCTATATGAACTAAAATTAGTATCAATTTTCTCCTTTATTTAAAATGCTGAGATTCATTTCCTTTAATCCCATATTTCACATGAATAAGCATGCAACTCCCAAACGGATCACACTTTTAAGTTGATTTCACTTTTCAACTATTTCAACTAAGAATATCAGCTTTAATATCTTATTTCATCATTCACTCATTAGAATTAGGTAATCCTAACTGCTTAATTAGTTAAAACTAACTTTTAACATTTCCTTTGGGTAAACCACATTTTTTTCCAGAATAAAAAAGAAATTATAGGAAGGAATGGAAGAATTTTCTTGCTTTATAATAGCTACGAGCCTTATAGCCGTAGAAAGAAACTAACATTCGCAGTGTAGGAAAATATAATTTTAAAATAGCAGAAACGGATCATTTAATAAATGAAACTATTTAATCACCATGTAATTTAATGTATAAATCAGTTTCAAAATAGCTTTTCGTGAGAAATAAAAATTTAAAGCTGGTTGATTCGATAGTTTTCTTTATCGTGGGTTATTATAAAAGAGAATTTCGTATTTCTAAGTTAAACTTCATTAAAAAAAGCGAGAAACTTTGATCATCAGAAAAAATATTGTAAATGCAGAATTGTTTAAAAAGATATTTTATAAGAATTAAAGATAATATCTTACTTATACAAATTAAGTTTGGGGACTCTCGTAGGTATAAAGAAGCCTTATAGCCATAGATTTCACGTAATAATAAACTATGAAAATAATTCAATGTATTCAATTCAATTTAAAATTTATATATAAAAGAAGAAGATATCCTATGCAAAATTGTAAAATTTCAATAAATTTTCAGGACACATTATTTAATTATATTTATAAAACATTTCCAAACTTTCAACTTATAGCCATATATATATATATATATATATATATATATTTACTAAATCAAACGCTTCACTTAGCTAATTAATGGAGCTGCAAAATATTATTAGAAGTGTTCTGGGAATAATTTGTCCAGTCACCAAACAAGACATTCAGTCAGTGGAAAGAGGATATAAAAGAAATAAAGAAATATATATCAAAGAAAAATTTCAATAAAGTGCAAACATAGGCTTAAGTGTTGCCAGAAAAGTGATCGTGGAAAGATTTAAGTACGGTTTTCTAAAAACTCTCCAAAATGTCTGCAATCCTTGGTGTATACCAGAAATGCTAACAAACGGTTTTTAAAGTATCAATAAAAAAAAATTGTCATAATTGTATTTAGCGAGTAATGTTTTAATTTTGGTGAACGTATATTAATTTTAAGTTTAATTGTAATCGCTATACTTGCAGGCGGAAATTGATACAATTATCTTATGAAAAATACTTTTTGTATTATCTTAAGACTAAAAATAATATAAATAAATATAAATTTCGTTGTGGGATTTTCACTTCCGCTACATTTTGTAATTTCCAATAAACTGTTCTAATTGAATTAATGTGTTTTAGTTGCATCAAATTACAAGGTGAAGTGCTTGTTTAAATATTTATATATGTTTGTTTAAATATATATATATATATATATATATATATATATATATATATATATACTAACCGCCGCCTGCTTTAAATTCATTTCTGTATAAATTTTCCCCTTAAACTTAGTATTACTTTTAATTCATTCTATATACTATCTATTTTTAAATGTTATAATAGAATTCAAATTCATCCATTAAAAAATTGTTACATACCTTTGGTAATCATTATCTCCATAGTAGGATTTTCACTTCCTGACATTTGGTGTGTGTGTGTGTGGTTTTATTTGCCTGAAACTGATTCAATTGAATTCATGTTTTTCAGCAACATCAAAATCAAGATGATTGCTTTAAAATCATTTCAGATTAATTATTTAACATTCTATATAAGTCAATTATCTAAGCAAGCAAGGTGGTAGCCAATGACGGCTAGTCAGCAAAAATGCAGTATTAAATTTACATGGAATAGAGAGGAAATTATTGTTTATATAATATAAATATAACAGCAATTTCATATCTATCCCGAATTCTTATTATCTTTAAGATGACAATATAATTTGCAAATTAATGATAAATATTTACTGAATCAATCTTATCAGAATTTTGGTTAATGAATCGAATTTACGGAAAATCATCTCATGCTTCTATTAAATATAAAGCTTTTGATGAAAGGGGATAAATTATTCATGATCATTGCGTTTCTTCCGATAATGAAATGTTTTTTATGAAAACACTATCTCAATATTAGGCTTTTTATGGTGACTGTAACTCAGATATTGGGTTTTGTAATAACACTAGAATTGTTTACTTTTATTACAACTGCAATTTCTATTCAATTTCTCAATTAGTACATGTAAATAACCAAATTTTTCTTCATCATTTTTTGAAAGAATATTAGAAAAATCAGTAAATCTGATTATTATACTTTTTTTCTAATAGTTTACAAAAAATTTCAATCAAAGTTTTAGTCAAAATATAAAATTAAAACCAACATAAAAAATAAGTAATTTGTTAGGTAAATTAATTTATTTATTTGTCTGAAAAATAATTAACTATCAATTAATTGTATGAAAAGGGATGTTAAATGC
The DNA here is from genome assembly GCA_026543865.1 of Argiope aurantia. Classification (NCBI taxonomy): domain Eukaryota; kingdom Metazoa; phylum Arthropoda; class Arachnida; order Araneae; family Araneidae; genus Argiope; species Argiope aurantia. The sequence goes on along the minus strand of JAPMOR010054603.1, from coordinate 189,471 downwards.
GATAATGAATAATGCAATCATTATTTTCACTTTAATGTCTTGTAAGGAAAAAAAAAGTAGCATGAAAACACGAAGAACGCATTATTAATTTATCTATTTATTAATCATTTTTTTAATTATTTCTCAACAAAATAATGCGTTAAAGTTAACAAAATATTTTCTTCGTTGTATTGAAGGTTTTACAAAATAAAGATAAAAAAAATTTTGAATGATTAATTTTTTTTTACTATTTGCATGGTTAATTTAAATGTCATATAATGTACGTTTAAATACCATGTAAATTTATGAGATCTCAATATTTTTTCCTTAAAGAAAATCAGCAAGAAATTTTATCCACTCAATTTCATATGTATTAAACATTCTTTTATAAAACATAAATAATACATTTCCGAATAATAAAGCAATAATTTATAATTCTAATTACACTTTCTTAGAAAATCAAGACATCCTACAAGGTAGTTTTGTAAAAAATGTGTAGAAAAGAATCTGAAATTCAGTATTTTTAAAAATATATTTCATTCTTGATATATGAAACTTTTAATTCAAATATTTTATATATCTTTTGGAATAATGTGGTTAAAAATTAAAACAATAGGACGTTTATTAACTATAAAGCGTTAAATAAATCTTCCTTCATTTCAGTTTTATGGTGTTTGTGTCTAAATCATTACTTTTGTTTTCCATTCAAAAATTTTTTAATAGGCTTTATATAATTTCGTCTTCTAGTAAACCGTCACTATCTGTTTAATTATTAGTCATGTTTCTTTAAACCCTTTAAAGCTATGATCAAGATTAAACTTGTAAAAAGGAATTGTCGCACTGCAAAAGAATAAATATTTCTCTTTCATAACCAGCCTTTTAACAAACATTTTTCCCACGATGTTAAATTTAACATGTTAACTGCCTCCCAAGTACAACATATCGTCGATCAGACCTCACATCTACAGCGCACCAATCCCAATGCCTTGTCTAAACTGCTATATAACAGATTAATTAATCATTGTGGATGCATGGTTGTAAAACATTGAGGATAAGAGAATTCCAAAGATAATTAAATCATACCTATAATTTCACATATTCATTAAACAATGTTGAATATTAATATCAAAATATAATTCGCTGTGAATATATGAAATTTTGATAATTAAAAAAATACCTGCAAAAAGTTGTCTTCTCGCAACTTTCTCACAGACGTCATACCTCTCACACCTCATAAAACTGTGGCTTTAGGCCAAAGGCGTGAAGGCTAAGTGTAATTGGAGTTTTATTTTTACTCACAAGTGCTATGAGTTTTGTAGTATAGTAAAGAAAACTGGTACTTTGTGCCTTGCTTATTGGTGCTAAAACAGTCACGAAAGATCGATTTCTTTTTACTTGAATCCAGCATTTTTACTGAATCTAGCTCGCGATCTTAGGTGACTTTTAGCGACTAATTACTGACATAATCACCAGTTCATATCCAATTATCAAAAAGTCGAACATGTTTTATAGACGCCTCTTTTCTCATCACTTTAAACAAAATTTGGCATAGAATTTCAATTGTAATCATAAGGCCACATGCAAATTGCATTTATTTAGGTCATTACTATTTTTGATATACTGCATTTACACGCAATAAAATACAAACCAACAGATGACCAATTCCTTAACAGATTAGTTTCAAAATTTGATACAGAAACATGATCCCAGAACTGTGAATCACACATTTTCAAGATGCTGTGATTTTAAATATCGTGTTTATAAGCATACAAAAAGAAGAAACGACAGAATATCACATCTTGAAGGATAGAATGCTAAATTTAATAAATATCTACAATTTAGATGCCTAATCTGCATAATAAATTTCAATTACATAGCTCTGTACTTTCGTCGCTATCATATTCACCTATATTATCGTTAAGCTGGCATCTGCGTATTCTAAATGGATTTTGTTTGAAATTTCGTAAAAATCTGCAACTCTAGAGTGAATAAAAGTACAAAATTTTATTCTACCAGCTCAAAGTATTTTTCAGTTATTGTATGCTTAAAAAACAAATATAATCTCAAATATGTATTTTTTGGATTAAGGAGAGTTAAAAATGAGAAAATACATCTAAATCACGATTTTTTTTTTAAGATAACAGTATTTTTTCTTGTATAATTCGTAGACTAACAAAAAAATATAAATGATTAACAAGAGATTAAATTCTTAAACTGATAGCATGAAGAACTTTTCTTAAATAACTAAAATATTATAAAATATTTAGAAACTGGTTAAAGATTGGCAATCTGCAGCCTCAAATCGCAGCTCTTCAAATGTTTGAAATTATTGATTATCGAAGCAAATATTTCTAACAATTCAAAATCGATTTCATTTTGTGAAAGCCATGATAATTGAATATAAATTCATAAGAATATCAAAAAAGACTAAAGTCATGATAATTATTGTATAAATGCATAAGAATATCTCAATACTAAAAATAATATTATATACTAAAAATTAAATTTTAATATTGAATACTAAAATTTAAATATTTTTAAAATGTATCATCAAAGGCTACTTTTCAGCTAAGACAAAATACTTCTAGAAATATGATTTCAGAAGGCATTCACCTTCTTTAACGCATCCAAGCATGGTGATGTATTTCTTCACTACCATTTGTATCAAAGTATTTAATGCATGATGGTTTAGCTTTTAAACAATCATATTTAAAAAAGTTAAAAAGTTAAGCAATTCCTCTACAAGAGAATTCTTTATAATAAATTTGCTTTCATGCTTATTATTTTAATTGCAGAAGGTTTATAATCTATATGTATAACAAAATATTCCTTATCTCTTTTCAAAATATGCTAATTTGTTTTTCCAGCGTACAGTTTATTTGAATTTCTTAAAAATTACATTCATTACCCGGCATTCATAAACCAAACTTACTCGTTTGCGTATGACACAAAAAACTTAAAACCTTGGAAGAATTCCAAGCCGCTAATACAGTGATATGCTGAAAGATGAAGTACTGACATGATAAATGTACGTAATCCTTAAGTTTTGAAAAGCTCCAATGTGACAGCATAATACTTGAATTTATTTTAATACAATAAATAAATACACCTTGCTATTTTTATCTTGTTAATATATTTTTTTAATATTACTGAGTCCATGCTTTTAAAGACATAATCTTGTAATCGAGTAATCGAGCTAGTATTGAAATTTTAATCAATTATGCTTCCTGTAATGATAAAAAAATATTTTTAACATATTCAGGGCTTATATTATATTTAATGGATAAATTAAATTAAATTTTAATTTCAAGTAATTCGACTATGCTTCTCGGCATCATATTGGGAAAGGCTTGATATATTATAGGCCATATTATTTGTGAGATACAAAATGAAGAATAAAAAAAAAAAGAAAAGAATTAAAATTAAAATGAAATTCTACTTTTTAGGTCAGTAATAAAATGATTTTTAAATCATTATTTCAAAGTATCTATGCTCTAGTAAAATCAAATCAAATAAATTTATTTTTTTAAATTAATTAAGGATCATTTATTTATTCTCGTATTATAAAAGAATCTCAAACATGTCATCTTACACCACCGGCAGCACTTTCTCTCACAAATAACAATTAAAATGAAAAGTTTCAATTAAAGCTTCATTTATTTTCTAAGCAACATTTATGAAAAATAATGTCGAGTTATTTAAATTTCCGAATGTTTTAAGAGAAGTCAAACAGCTCACGGTTACTTAAAAAGTTTCATTGTTTGAGTCTTGATTTTCTAGACATAAATTTCACTTTTATAAAGAACATCTGTAAAGCGTTAAGTATTAAGAATTTTATATTTTTCTACGAAGTTGCTTTTTAATTTACATTTCTCCTTCCTTATTTAACTGAAAAGAATAAATACAGCAATTTTAAATCTATAAAATTCTTAGAATCCAGTTAATTAAAGATATTCCTGAAAGTTTTAAAAAATTCAATTAAAATGCTTGTCTGATTAGGATTACATAATAAAAAAAGTTTGAAATTAATTAGTTGTTTTCCAAATAAACTAAATAATTCTATTGCACATGGAAACATTTTCTTGTATATTTAATTTCTTATTTTAAATATGGGGGAATTTTCAACATGCACATAATTCAGTCTTACTCGTTATAATTCGTAACGCGCATCTTCTTGCGATGAACCGGTTCAAAATTACTTTTACCGCATGAAGGCATTAGAGGTGCATTATTTTTAGAATATATTATTTATTTTATTTTGGAATACTGGAATTAGTTTCATGTGTTATGTACATACATTGTAGGCCTGACACATTGTATTAGTAAATGTGTGTACACTGACAGTAGACATTTAATTTTGAAATATATTATTTATATTATTTTGAAATATTGGAATTAGTTGATGTGGCATGTACGTATATTAAGTAGCATGCACATTGTGTTTGTATGCGTATGTACACTGATATGTACACTGATAAAAACGATAAAAATTAATATTCAGATATAGCAAAAAACTATTTTCCATGAAAAAGGATTTAGCTATTGGTTAACTTTTTCTTCGACGAAAAACAAAATATGATCAACTAGATGGTAGGGTGCGATAAATTGCTTTTAAATGGAGCTAATTATATCCACTTTTATCAGATTTCAGCCAAATTGTTGCTCCTAACTCATTATCTTGTGATCTTTAGAAACACGATTTGGGTTTTGCTTAATTTGTTTTTACTTGCATCATTATTTAACCTAGTTAGGAAAAATATTTCTTGTTTTTATAATCTCGTTTGTGAAATTATTGCATGTGAAGTTTTTTCAATACATATCGTTTTTATGTATGAAAGCATCCTAATCCATTATGCTGAGAAAATCACTCGTTTTTTCTCTTCTAGTTATTATTTTCATTTTTTTTGTTTATTTTTACAGCATTCAGCATTATTATACTTATTTTTCTAATTGCATAAGTTTTTTTTTCTTATGACTGAATCCTTATTTTACTTTAAAACATGCAGACAATAAAATGCCCTGTTTTTTTTTTGTTTGTTTTTTTTTGGTTTTTTTGTTTGTTTGTTTGTTTGTTTTTAATCTTACAATAAAAATTTTTATCATCCAAAAAACTTGCATCAATCTAAAAGTCTTTCGGAAATGAGGCGAAACAGGATAAATACAAAATGACCATTGAATAGGATTAAGTAAATTCTTTTTTTAACTTTAAAACATATAGACAGCAAAAATTACCTGTTTTTCAGATTTGCATTAAAAATAAATATCTCAACTAATCAGTAATCTAAATTCAAAATTTTTAACGACTAGTTAGGAAACAACATAGTGTTATTTTTGATGAGATATTTAAAAATTTCTATTGAGAATTAAGTAAATTCTTTTTTAACTTTAAAACATTTAGTTAACAAAAATTACCTGTTTTTCATATGTGCATTAAAAAATAAATATCTCAACTAATCAATAATCTAAATTCAGAATTTTTAACAACTTGTTCGGAAGTAACATACGTATTATTTTTGGTGAATCTTCGTATTTCAGTATCCCGATTAAAGGAGGGACGGTAAGTATGAGCTTATGCAGTTTCGAGTTTCGAACCAGAAATTTCTCAGCTCTTAAGTCGAGACATGGTTGGCCTAGTGGTTGGTTCATGGACATCCACAATTTCAAGAGAATAAATCAATAGTACAGAAAGTTTAAAGGAACTCGCAGCATTGATGATTTTCTAAGAAATGATACGTTTAGAGCTTTCCCACTTAGATCATACAGATAAATGATTATCCCAAATCTTTTGAATTTCCAATTGAGATTCCCAAAAGAGCAAATAACAATAATAATTATTTAAATACTGTCTATTTTTCTAGCGTCTCTTTCATGTATATAGAAAGAAAAAGGATCATTATCTCTATATCAATGCTTAATTACATATTTGAATAAATAGTACAACTAACGATAAACAAAAGATGAATTAACAGTTATTTTTAAGGGAAATGTTGCTGAAGAGAAATTAATGTAAACCGTTTCATAACTACTTGAAATAAAATCGCCCCTATTTGCGGAAAAACAGTTTAAATGCTATTTTGAATTCATTTCCGAAAAGTAAAGAAAATAAAGTAATAATAGGAAAAGTTAAAAAGGCATCATCAGCATTGATGATCTTCTAAGAAGTGGAAGGCCTAGATTAAGTTATATCTATTTTCTTGTTTAGCTAATACAAGAAGATGATTATTGCAGAAATTCTGAATTTTCTAATTGAGCTCCTCAAAAGAATAAGTGGCAGAAAAGATTACTTAAATCGTGTTTTCTTTTCAGACGAATCATGTACTATGAATTGGTTACCATGTAACAGAAAAGGTAAAAAGTATTATATTTTCATATGGGGACTGGAAAATAAATAGTAAGGAAAAAAACATGGCGCTTGACATTGTTCAGGATAATAATTTTTGATACACCATTTTTTGTAATCTGATTAACATTTAGTGCTCACTATTTGCATCTAAAATCTGCAATAGTTCCAGCGCATGTGCGTGCAACAAATGAATTGAAAAATCAATATAGCCATTACAAACATAAAACGAGTGTAATTAATTAATCTTAGTATTTTCAATGGATAGTTTTAAATCAACATTTGGAAGGTTAACTATTGAAGGGTTATCGTATTTTGGAACCTGGATTAAATAAGATTCCAAAATATGAGGATGTTTCCAAACTTCCACAAAGCTTAAGTGATTTGGATTTGAAGTCAACGCTTCACCACCAGGCAATTATTGGCCAACACCTGAACTTCCACATGCCAATACAATACATTAATCAATAATATAGAAAGTTTAAAGGAGCTTGCAGTGTTTATTATTTCCTAAGAATTGATATTGCCGCATTGAAGAAATACAGTCGAATCTCCATGGCCGAATGGTCATGGCACTGGTCTTGTGATCAAGAGACCTGGTTCGAATCCCGCTAGAGACACTGACACTAAATACTTGATTTTATGTTTTCCTTTATTTCATGTTCCAGAAGATACTGGACATTTCTTTAGTTTACCAGACAAGTGTTCTGGACTTTTCTTACTGTCTCCAGAAAGGTATTCTGGAACTTTCCCTGCTAGTATAAAAGCAGAAGATTTGTCAGTCACTGTATTCTCAGTTCTGAGTTGAGTTAATAAATTGGTTTAGCTCTGCGTCATTGAGTTCAACACTAGAATATCTACGTGAAAATATGTTTAGAACTTGTCTCATTTTCACTTATATACTGCAAGCAGATGATTATTCTAGATGTTTTAAATTTCCATTTGATGTTCTAAAAAGAATAAGTGACAACGGCATCTACTTAAATCTTGTTTATTTTTCCTACATATATGCATTTCATGCATCTAGAAAAGTACACATCATATCTTTATGTTTTATTGAATTTTTTAATAAATGTTCCAATTAGACATAAACATTTACAATGAGATGTCATCTCATTGTAAATGACATCTCTTTACAATGAGATGTCATCACATAGAAATTAATGCAAAGCGTTTCGTAATTGTTTGAAGAAAAAAAACGGCCCAAATTTGTTGAAATGCCATTTAAATGCTGTTATGAATTTAAGGAAACGTAAAGGAAATAAAGCAATAATATGAAAATTTCAAAAATATATCAACTTTGATGATTCCCAATCTAATTTTTTTCTTCCCTTTTAAGTGAAACAAGCAGATAATTTTTCCAGAAGTGCTGAATTTTCATTTGAGATCAAAATATAAGACTACAATTGCTTTATAATATTATCTAAAACTTTGTACAGTGAATTAAAAGATTAGTTTCATTTGAATATAACTCGCAAGATAAAAAAAGTGGACTTTTTTATCCTTTGAGGATAAAAAAGTTATTCTATTTAAAAGAAATATAGATTTTTTGGATATAAGATATAAGATATAATTCAATATTTTAATTGGCTATACTGTTACCGATATAAAATATACAAAACTCAAAAGTGGAATCAGATTTTTATTTAAAAGCCTTTTCCTGCTTAAGTAATGATAGTCATTTAATACTCTTATGAAATTTAAGATTAATATAGATCAATAACTATTTATTCAAAACAATCCATGGAATAAAATGAAATGTGAATATTTTTCTTCTGTTGATAAATGTAGCATAAAAGCGAAAAAAGGCTTTTTCATGTGTTATTTTTCGAATATTAAAATTTAAATTTTCCGTAGTTGCTAAAACTTTTATACGCTGCCAAAAAAGAAAATGTGTTTTATAAACAAATTTAATTAATATTTGTATCTAGTTAAAGAAAATTAATTTAAAACAAAAATTTAATTCAAAATTAAAAAGGATGAATTTTGAGACAGCCCAGACTGAAGCTTCTAATAATTTACTAGATTGCAATATTATTTATATTTACAACGATAAATTTCTTCATATTAAACATTATCATAATTTAAATATATTTTTCAAGCCCATTCCATGTAATTCATTACTATTTTATTATCATCTAAACTATCTCATTTTTTATTATTATTAAGAAAATGTCTTTCAAAATACTCTAAAAAATTTATAGTGCATTTTGTATTTCAAAAAGCAACTAAAAACACTTTAGTTCCCAAGAAAGTATAGTATGAAAATATTCCCTTACCTGGAAATTTTAAAATGCTAACATCAGAAATGTGAGTTGCTTCTTAAAAAGTTGCCAGAGGTAATTTGACCAAATAACAAAGTGTTGTCGATTTAATAGCACAAAGTTGCTTCCTCCTTTATAACTAGTACTTTAAAATGCTTTTATAAGCATCAGGGAATTTAAGGTGTCTGAAAATAAACAATTTCTTAACTTTCATCACTTTTTCCCAGACAGAAGGCCTTTCAACAGTTTGTATTATAAATTTATTTCCACCTTAAATATTGAAAGTGTCTGCCTTAAGTGCCGAAGTTAGGTTTTTTAAGTTTAAATGACACTTGTTATGAAAGGTGGCAGAATTCGTTTTTCTCGAAAATTTAACTCATGCTTTTGTAGCAGATATTTCAGAATAAACGTGCCGCGAATAAAACCAAGCTAAGAATAAATCTTCTATCTAATAAATAAAAAGAATACAACCTACTAGAATGGAAATTTTCTTCCCCTCCATTAAAGAAACTGAATTATTTTTATAGTTTTATTGTAAAGTCTCATTTGTTTAATTTCAACTATAGCTCATATAAGTCAAAATGAAAAAAAGGTACAATTTTTATACATATTGCCACGCATCAAGTGCAGTAAATCTTTAAACAAAATCGTAACAAGAGGTACAAAACTAATAAACTGATTATATAGACTGTTGATTCTCGAACTTCGTCCGCCGGCATCAGACTAAATGCTGAAGTCTCATCGTCAGGTCCGGAGGGTTCCAGGTTCAAGACCCACCATCCTTTAATGTGCATTCTAAATCCGTCAATACTTGATGTATTCTAAATCAGTCGGGACCAAATGAATGTCTGCAATTGTGGGACGGAAGTTGAGAAGGGGAGTGCCAGCTCAGATGTCATCCCCGTCATCTCACCGCACTTCAAAATTAATAATATCCTAAAATATCCGTAGTGTTATGTAAAAAGAAATGAGTGAAATGGGTTACTAAAACTCGTAATTAATCATTTCAATTTTAAATATTTCACTATTGTCACATCAACAAATCTTTCTTAGGCACAAAAGAGTATTAATTATTTAGAACTTGATTTCACTTAAGAGTCAAATTATAAAAGCAAATTTATTAACATAAGAAAAATTTATTTTTTAATTTCGCACTTTATTCCGGGGTTTTTTTTTTTTTTACATGATTAGTAATAATTCCACTCCTAATAAATTGAAATATCTGTGCAATATTTTTTCATTAACTTTTGGCAAAATCTTCTAATTACTCATTGCGATAATCGACTATTCGGATAGAAGCTAATTTAAATGTAAGCAATGTACTTACTTCAAGAGAAATAGAATACTTTGTCAGGAACTTCCTTCAAATTAACTGCTGTATTTGTTAAGTAATATATCCATAAAAATGTTGTATTTTTTCCTGAAATTCTATGATCACGAAAAGTACTGAATAATTAATTATTCCTTTAAAACTGAATTATAGAGACTCATTTTTTTTTCAAAATTATCAAATAGACTATAAAAGTATAAATTATCAATGTATAATTTATACTTTTCACACGAACTTTGGAAACCAAAATTTTGCATATTTGTATTTATTCATTTTAATCTCTTTTTTTCTGATTTCCGAAGTTTTCGACACTTTAATTTCGAGACGCTTTGACATGCCAGCTGTTTATTTCCAATGGTTTGCGTATAACATTTGGGAATTCCTCATCCAACTTTTCTTAATTGATTTCTTAATTAATGAAAAAAGTAAAACAATAATTATTTTTGAAATATTATTTTTTAAATTTTTTTAGAGTAACAATTTATCGATATCTTCTACTGTTGCATGATCATGCTATCTGAGGTGAAGCATCTCACAATTATTTCCAAGGGACTGTTTCAACAGCTTTTATCGTCTACTTGTAGGCGGTTGCTGACTCATAAGAGTCAACTACCATTTACCCTTATTTTCTGTTCTTTAATGTCGTTCCAATAAAAAAAAAACATACTTCAGTCACAGTTCCTAATTGTCATTTCATCACATTGATATTTTCTAGTAATAAAAAAGCATCTAGAAAACCATAAATTAAATTAACTGCAATTAAAAAAACAATTCAAGAAATTATCATCAACAAACTTAATTTTAATGCTGGTAAATTGCCTGTTCGTGACAATTTGACCATAAGGGATAAATTCCAAGAAGTCCTTAGCAACACTAACTTAGCACGGACGTCCTGAAATCACAAGTTCATGTAATTTAGAATAACTAATAGTATATTAAGTTAATGATAGTGAAAAGCTATAAACTATACTTTTCATGTTAATTCAATATTGATCGTTTTAAAACGAAAAGTGTGATTAGGAGGTTATACTGTGTGTTATATTTTCACAGTAAAGCTTCACTTGATTTCATAACTATGTTATTAAAAATATGCCGTCTGAAAACCAACATCCAGGATAAATTTTTTTATTCTCTATGGCCATTTCAAATTATTATAAACTGATAATTTTTCAAACTACGAACATAAAAATCGTGCATCAGTTTTATGAAAAATTGATTTATTTCAAGTTAAATGTGAAAAAAGCTCATAAGTTACGATTTAAAAAAGAAAATGTATTAAGAAAATTGTAACGAATTTCAGAATGAATTTTAATTTTCCCTCTATTCTTTTCATTTTTTGTTGACTTAAAAACTTCAGAAATCCCAATATTCAGTTTAAAAGAAGAATTGAATTTTCTTTCTTCATAGTGATAGAACAAGGAGTAGAGATTAAATGTTTAATAAATTTTGAAGTGTGATGGGTCTTACATGTTTCGATACATGTATTCTTGATACATGTTTTGATACATGTATCAATAATATACATCTTGCATGCATCTTGATGCCTATGCGGAATAAAATTTTGGTTCAAGTTATTTTGAGGTTTGCGCTCAAAAATAATGGGAAAATTAAAGCTTAGCTTTAACAATCACGGTTACAGTTACAAAATTTCAAAATTTTCAAATAAAAACACCAACTTTTTTTTATTCGAAAGTGTTCTCTACAGCAAAAAACAATAAATAGCTTTTGAATAGTATCTGTAGCAGTAAAATCACTAACGAGACAGGTTAAGTAGTGAAAAGAAAGAAAAAAACCTGTGGTGTGCCTACTAAACATATGAAGTTCAACAGATTCCTCTCGGCAGGGCACGTGCCTCGGTTCTAAGCACCATTTGTAGCGTGCAAAATGTCATCATAATTTCTGTAGTTCAAGTAGAAAATTTGTAAAATACAATAAAATGCTTTCTTTCTGTTGCTTCTCTGCTGATATGTGTTATTTTTTTTTTCTTCTTAGTCTGTCTATTGCTGGTAATTTTCGTGCTTCAGATACCGTTCTGAAGTCATTTATTATTTTTTGCTATGGAAAACACATTCCAATTAAAAAGGGTTGGTTTTGCCATTTGAGAATTTTGAATTTTGTCATTTTAACCATAACTGTTAAAGATTAATTGTTGTTATTCATACGTTTGTTAAACGCAAACATCAAAATACCTTGAACCAAAATTTTATTCCGTTCTTGTGAGCTGCTATATGACAGTTACAGTCTCATGTATCGGGATAGATTATTTTATAATCACCCTGTATATAACGCTTATCTTTTATTTCGTTTTTCCGTGTTTTGTCGAAATTAGTTCATAAATTGTATAAATAGAGTGTATAAACAGGGTAATCTGATAGTTATCGGAATGCCATTTCTTATATGAAAATGTTGCATATTAATATTATCAAACCATTAGAATTTGAAATTATTATTACCAACAAAAAACTTTATTTAACAAAGGCTGTCTAAGAATGCAACTGTTAAAAATGTCATTCGTCTTTGTTCTATTTTTGTTAAGACACATTTATACAGAGAACATATATCAATTCTCAACAAGATAATTGTGATTACTTAAGTGCCAGTCAGTAGAAGTTAATATTAACCATCTCTGTAAAATGGTAGTATATAACTAGTGCTTTACTGGTGACATTAAATCTAATTCACTATTTACACACAAGTAAGCACAGCTTCATATTAACCATCTCTGTCAAGATACAGACAGTTAATGGAACTTACACATTAACTTTGAGAACATAAGGATGAGCTAACCTTATAATATTCCTTAATTATAGATAAAGAAATTGTAGATAAATTGAAATCATGTTATAATATAAATGATAGTAATAAATTATGTTATCAAATATGATAGTTTATTTAAATGACAGCAGTTTATTCCGTTTGAATAGTGCCACACTAAAATAGTTTATAAAACTGTATTTCCTCAAATTTGGAAGATTGGGCAATTGTTAAATTGAGCTCCAAAATATTTCAGGGATACGAGGTCATTCAATGCAAAAAGACCAAAAATAAATGACAGAATTTTCAATTCCACAAATTTGTGACACCTATTCCATTTATTGGATATGCTAACTCTTTTATTTTGCATAAAATATATCTTACATAGGCTTTACATTTTAATATATATA
>JAPMOR010054603.1:153515-176294 GCA_026543865.1 Argiope aurantia | reverse complement strand
TATATATATATATATATATATATATATATATATATATATATATATACTTCAATATCACGTACTTCCTTCAAATCAGGCAAAAATGTTTCATTAACAGAGAAAGTCATTATGCATTCTAAGAAACATGAGCATTTCTTAGTTAAAAATAATCCGAATTTTATTATATATTTCACATTCCTTAAAATTTCGCCGAGAAACAGTTCGGCTTTTAATGACTTTCTGGTAAATTATCTCAGCTGACTTAATATCTTTAAATAGAAAGAGGCAAATGGAAAAGAAATTAATTATTTAATAGTTGAAAGTGATACGAATCAAACAATTAAATGCCATTTTCCGAAATCTATAAATCTAATAACTAAATATTTTGAAGTTAACATTAACTATTAATTTAGTATTAATCTAACAGCTTATGTTGCTCATTTTTAAAGACATTTCTAAGAGGAGCATTAATAATAATTACATTTTAAGGCCTCATAATCAATTCATATAATGCATAATCATTCATATAATTAATATCATAAATTTTTTGTAGACAAAATAGAATACTAAAGAATTCTTTTTATTTATATGTAAGAACTTAAATAAATATCAAATAATGTGGAATAATAAGGAATTGTATTAATAAAAACTTGATAAAACTAAATTGATTTCAAACGGTGAGAAATATTCTATACAAAAACCTTTAAGGAAAAAGTAATTAAACATAAAAATGAAATATAATTTTAAATGGAATTAAACGAAGCAAGAAAAAACAATTTGATTCATTAAGAAAGGTAATTAGTTTTAAAAGTGATTTATGCGATGAAATATATCTGGTAAAAATTATTTCCTAGATAATTTTTGAATTTTATATGTATTCAAATTAAAGATAAATTCAATCAACTTCAAGTATATCTTTGTCATCTAACGTTATTTTCATCTTGAAATTTATATTTCAAAAAGTAGAGATGAAATTTTGAAAGATATTAAAAGTGAATGTACAAAATATTTTTAGCATAAATTATATCTTAACATCTGTAATTTATGTTGAGCATTCTAAAACATACATTCATGACATTCCTACAATATTGTTATTTTGAGGAATATCAGAACTTCATCCAGTTTCTATGATTTTCTCTACAGGCACAGTTTCTGACTTAAGACACATTTTGCAAAAGTAGAAATTATTTAAATGGAATTAAGAGAATATAATCTTATAAAAATTGAAAGTTTCTGAAGAAGTTTGGAAAAAATAAAAATCTACTTTGAACATGAACGACTTTAACGTTTGCTAAACAAATTAATCGACTCATGTCATCTAATCATATCAGTCAACTTTGAAGAGTTACATCTTATTATAACCAAATTGCTATGATGCATGCATTTCCAAAAGGTTTTAAAAAATTTTTTATAGAAATTTGAATAAATTTACATTATTCTAAAGCAGATTACTTACTCTTCAATTTTTTAAAATTTATTTTTTATTTTTTTCCAAATACTAATTCAAATTCGAAGTAAAAATGGAAACTGTCAAAAATTAGCCAAATTATCTTATGCTAAATACTAAATCAGCCATCCTTTCCCAAAAAACTGATTCTTGAAGGTGGTTTAAATATTTGTAAAAATATTAAAGGACCTTTACAATTAGTATTACTTTATCTCTCGGTAAGTCAAAAATATCAATTTATAAATATCCTGAGATTATTTTTTTTAAAATTTACACATCTAAAAAAAGAAAAGCATGATACTGTTCAAGTGAAAGTTAATCATGTTGTATCTTCCGCATAATTACAAATTAATATAATTAAATTTATAAAAAATATTTCAGATTTAGCATAACGAGATAACTGAAAAAAAACTGCAGTTACTTTCACAGAATGAGATAACCTTCCTTTTCTGAAAAAAACCTTTAAAATATGTGCCAACTTTTTAATGATAATGATGTAAATTAAGAAACAAAAGGAATATCCTTTTTTCATCAAAGAAACAATCTTTTAAATCTCCGAATTACTCAGACTTTCACTAATTACTTCAACTGAATTTTCTGAAAGGATTTCCTTTTATCCTTTGTATTGCTAAATTTAAATGAGTCACTCTTGAGTATAATTGTTCTGTTTCATGAAATAAAAATTCTCCAGTTCTTTTCCATTACCTCTAAAAGTAACTGTAAAAGATCTGATTATTTAATTAACACTAATCAAATGTTATATTCCTTTATAAAAGGGGAAAGCCTTCAAATCGTTAATTAGCCAAAACTTCAGTGGCAGAATTCAGAAAATCTAATATATGCAATCAATTAAGGACTGAAATTCTTATGATCGCAAAGTTTTGAATGAATGATAATTATTTCTTATATTATAATTTATTTTCATCATTTTCTGTGTACCTATTTTTAATTAACTGGTCTTATTCATAAAGGTAAAGCAATCGATGTAATAAATTTTTCACTCATAAGCTAAAAAAACTAAAAGGTAAAAACTAATTTAATTAAAAATTCTGCTTTCTAATCTTTGCTAATAATAAACATGAATGTGTGTATGTACCAGTGTATGTGTTGGTGTTCTACAGGTTAAAATGCTAGATTTAGAGCTACCATACCGGCTGTTAGATAATATTTACATTAGAAGGTGGGAATGTGCATCTCGGGAGTATTTTTTTAATTAATTATAGTTTGGATTAATTAAAAATTAAGCAAAAATTCAGAAAATATAACAGTACACGAATGATTTTTACATCATCTAAAAACTCAAACAATAGCGTTTTAATGTAACAAAGTAATGTAGCAAAGAAATTTTATTTGTTTTGCTATATTTTTTTCTATCTGTATCAATTTTTGAAAATTATTTTAAACATATTTCCCAACAATATAGTTCAGATATAATTAAAATAAAATTTAATATGCACCAGCACGTGCGTATGAATAATTATATTTTATCAATGTGTTTTCATCACAAGCTATAATTAAAAGGTGAACGCTTATGTTAGTTAATTTCTCACTACAAACTAAACGAAGAAAAATATAATTTTTATGCACCTGTCTCATTGTAATGAAATAAGTATGAAAACATGCTATTTTTGAGAAAAATAAAGATGGATAATAGATTTCAGTGTTCGTTAAAATTATCTATATTCTTGATTCAATAATTCTGTGTTATTTAAGGCAAATCTTCATTTATATAGAAAGAAGATATCCACTCTATTAATTAGTTAACTGTTAGTCTTATCCGTATACATCCAATAAGAAAAATGGCCTAAATGAAGTAAATAATTATATATTATTATTGAATAAATGTTCTGAAGAATTTCAGAATTTTTTTATTTAGCCCTCTGCACTGTATTATTTAATAAGATATTCTTTTAGATGCTAGTATTTTAAATAAAAAATACTGTTTTGCAACTAAAACTGAGTGAGTTATAAAAATTTGAATATTACTATTTTATAAAACAGCAGTCCATTGACCATCTTAAAAAAAATAAGCCAGAATTGATTGACCTGAAATATTGAAATTGACAATTGTCCAAAAATAATGAGATTCAAAGTTTCAAAACTCAGCCAAATTTTATTGCAAAAGATTTGAAATTTTTTTATTTAAAATTTAAAGTGCGAAAAAAATTTACTGAAATTGGTTCCTTAGTCTGTAAAACGATTAAACGTCATAATTTTTTCAAAAATACATTTATTAGCTGAAATAAAATAAAATATTATTATTTATGACATATAAATCCTTTTTAAATAAAAATAAAAATCAAATTTTATGATAAATCAGTGAAAGCTTTATTGAATAATACTCTGATATATTGCATAAATCATAAAAGTATTCTCTAATACAGACTAGACTTCATTGCTAAATGATTTTCTTTTTTTCTTTTCTTATATATTTAAAAACCTTTCATGAAAAAAAGTTTTTGTATTAGTTGATATTATTTATTTTTATTTCTTACTAGCCGCCTTTGGCGACCAGCCGGTTCGCCAGTATTACCTCTAGCTACAATTTTCAATTAAATATTTTAAGTAACTGGTCTCTTAATAGATTCCCAAACAAAACATTTTTAATCTTTAAATTTTGATAGTCATACCAAATTTATACTGTTATTTAGATCGCTTCGTTCTATTTACTGTATATATTTTGCTAATTTGTTGTCATTTCCGGTAAAACTTCAACTTTAATTTAAAGTGGAAATGATCAAATTGCAATCAATATAAAGATATTTTTTAATAAAACCAAGCGTTTTATTTTATTTATCATCTTTATTGTTATTTATTAATTATTATTATTATTGAATATGAGTATTGCAAACAGAATTGGTCGGTATTTAAGTCTTACGTTAACTACAAAATATTTTTCATAATTTATGTAATATCTCAAAGAATAATTCAACAAAAATTTCTCAGATTCAGCATAACATTCAGATTTTAGTTTTACTTTCAAAAGGATTGAAATGAAATCAATAATAATATTTTGTTCCGGCCTATAAATATATTTCAAAAATTATGAAGACTAAATTTAATGCAGTGAGGTATCATACTCTGAGAAATATTCTGGACACACCAAATTTTAAATAAATGAATGAATGTTTCTATTTTGCACGATCCACTAAGACTTATTTATGAAGTTTTGAATGTCAAAAATTTAGAAAAACTCAACATTTTCATAATCTTAGGCCAATTAATCCTGAGAAACCTGCTCGCTGATTGGCGTATTTTCTTTGAAGCGATCGATGAAAAATCTAAAATTATCCTTTTTTTATTGAATAGTGATATTCAAATTTTCATAAATCAGTCAGTTTAAGTGATTGGAAATTAACTCTTAAAAGTCCGTGATTTAGTTGATTGGAAATTAACTCTATGACCACCATAAAATCTGTGCTTTCTCTTGTGGTGTATGTATTCTCCTTAATATCCGCTTGAATAAAATATCTCATACAAATGTACTACATAGAACAAACACATCAAAAGTAAACATAACATTTCAATAGTTGCCAAAAACAAAAGAGAGAAAAATGCAATTAATAAGCAGACGATATTTAGAAAAGTACAGATATTTAGACTGGAAAATGAAATTATCTGAAATTAGCAACACGCGCAGACGATATTTACAAAAGTAAAAATATTCAAACCTGAAAAGGAAAATATATAAGTTATTCCATCAATAAATACCATAAGTTTGTTTATATCTTCATTATTTTATGAGTCATTAAACATCAAAATGGGTCCAGGACTAAATAAACACCTTGTATAGAGAGTGTAAAATAATTTCATAATTTCATAAAATAATTTTTCTTGAATTTATTTTTTAGAAAAAATAATACTTTATATTTGTTTCATTTCCTACAAACACGTGCCAAAAATTATATTTTTGCAGATTTCATTTCCCAAAAGATTTAATTCATTTTTAATTGGAGCTTTAATCAATGTGATGGCAACACTTTGAAACAAGCTAATTTTTTCCCATGAATGCAAAACGTGCTTAATCCTCATTTTTATTTTTGACGAAAAAAATTATTGAAAAACATAGTTAAAATATTTATTTAAAAATTCATTAAAAATAGAAATTTAGTTTTAAGATTAAAACAGTAGTATCATTTAAAAGATAAATTTTTGATCTTTAACTTCATGTAAAAATCTTTTTTGTGCGGTAATATTTTCGGAAGTTATAGCAGAAACACGTCAAAATCTCGCTTAATTTTTAAATAAATAAAATTCTATTTAAAAATTCGAAAAAATAACCCCCAGGTGCACATTCCCGCCCTCCAAGGTATACACGTGCCAAATTTGGTAGCTGTAGGTTGAATGATCTGGCCTATACAGCGCCAACATACACACAAACACACACACACACACACACACACATTGAGCTTTATTATAAGTATAGATTAAAATTAAAATTAAATAATTTCTTTTCATATTAATGAGAGATGACAGAAAATTAGTGAAACATATAATATTATGAACAAAACGAGAAAACATTCTAAAAAAGTATGAGATATAAGACTAACGAAAGTAAAATCATAAAAATTATTTCCTAAGATTGCTTTTTAAACCAAGTTATAAAATATGATATTTAATTGAACATTTTTATGAACTATTCTTCCCAGCTAACCTGATTATTGCTAAAGACGGCTATTAAATTAATAAAATCTAGTTTCCATAAAAATGATTATTAAGTTAAATTAGAACTTGAGCGAAATAAAATCGGGGAAGGAGGTAAAAGAATTATTACGTGAATTTATTAAGTATTGAAACCATCAGCAAATCAGTAAATATCATTATTTATTTTTTTTGCTTTAATTATAAAATTATATTAAAAGGAAAGTAAGTTAAGAAATTATCTGATGTTATAAAATAGATAGAATTTATGTTGATGTTGATGATGTTTTTTAATGATTATTTAATCACCTTGATGAAATTGAATAAACTCTTGATTGTTAATTGTTCTTCAATCATCATCCTCTAAATTCTCAAGAAAATCATTTCTTAATCAATTTCAAGTTAAAATTATGCAAAAAATTCTTGATTTTTTTTAGGTTTTAATTAACATTCTTGCAAGATACAGATCTGATTTCTTTAGGATAGCAAAAACTAAATTATTTACTATTTTATAAAACTTTCTACATCAGATTAGTTCACAAAAACTATTTTGTACGTCAAGAATATTTTGTACATTAAATTTTCTTTTTTCCAAGGCATTAAGTTGTAAACAGGATTAAATTTATGTTACAAAAGCTGAATATGTAAAATTTTCATTTTTTTTTCATCTCAAAGACATTAGTAGTTCGCAAACTACTTTTTCAGTGCCTTAATGTATCTACTATTCTTCTGCTCATATGTGGAAGAAATTTGTTTTACATTTCTTTCCTTTATGCAATGTCACTTTCGCAAATAATTTTTTTGAAAAAAAGTTTTATAATTCTTTTAAATTGGTTTAACTTAGCAAAAAGTAGAATAAGTAGAGCAAGACTGGGGAAGATAATAAAGTCAATAAATGATAGTTTGATACTTATTTGAGCTAATTGCAGTTCAATGCATAGTTTGGAATTTATTTTTAAACGCGCACGTTTTCTTTCAAAACAGTTCTGTGGAGATTATTTTTTTCTTTAAGACATTTTGATGAAAATTAGTCAAAATAAAATTTATCCTTTACTCTAATTTTCTACGCGTTATATTTCTTTCTCTTAGTTATTACTTTTATTGAATATTTGTCAATGCGTTACCCATGGGATTAAAATTAATTTTATTGCTAAAGGATGGAAATAATAAATGGAAGTTATGTTAAGAAATATTCTGTTAAGTACTGGTATTTGTTACTTACGTGAAAAATAATTATTCCTTATGTGTATAGCAATTGTTTCTAATATTTAGAAAATTTTATATTTGTAGATATCATTCCATTAAAGGAATTTTTACTTTGCTTGACTTTTTATGTGGCTCACTTTAACATTGTAATTGGAAATTAGAAAGTTTTAATTTTTACTTTTTTTTCATTCTTACATTTATAATTATTTATCATAAATATTATTGAATCTTGAAATCCACATTATTTTATTAAATTCACTACATGGATTTAAATGTATCGAAAAATATAATTAATGTAATAAATGTAAAAATTCAATTTCGCCCAAAAGAAACTTTCCAAAGTAATCCTAGCTTAAAATTGTCTTTCAAAACCCTGGAATAAAATCACCCTGCATTTAGAATGCAATTTTGATGCAGCACATTTCTAGAGTAACCGCTATCTTCATTTAAAATACAGAATTAGAAATGCAAATAGAGTAAGCATATCGGTAAGGAAAACACATCAAAATTAGCATCTATAAACCTCGAGAACCTCTCTTATCTATTGTTCTGCATAATGCCCCTATCTTCTTGAATTACTACTTTCTACTGCACTGCATTCCTATTTGTTAGTGGTATCCTAACTATATTTAATCGTGGAACCCATTAACAATTCTCCAAATGAAGTAGCTGGACATTACAATAAGCGAAAATTAATCATTACTCCGTTCTAACATTCTCGAAATAGAAACGCTGGAATGATAAGATGTGATTGAAAGGGCCGCAGAGGAAAACAATAGGTATATTTTCGTACTATGACGATATGCATTGTATTTGCTTTACTATTGTAGTGAACAATTATGTGTGAGCTGCTGGGAATAAATGCACAGCACTGTTGAGATAAGCAACTCCCTTTACACCACATATTTAAGAGGCTGTGCTACTTGCGGAAACAAGTTAATTTTAATTTTTGAATAAAAGTTTCGATATAAAAGATCATGTTGGAATTCACATTTTCAAGTAAGGTTATGAAATAATTGAATTTCTTCAAATCATCTGTGTTTGTTCATTAATAAACCGTTTCATATATGTCGAAATGGGAGTAACTGGACAACTAATTAATGGTAGAATTAAACGTTGATAAGACGTTTAATTATACGTCGGTGTTAAATAATGACTGCAAATAAAATAGGATTATTTTAGAGAGATCTATAATAGCATTGCCTTCGTAAATTTAAGTAATGGTTATCGTTCACGGCATTCCCTGAAAAAAAACTCAGTTATATCCCTATGCTAGCATATCACCTTTCAGAATTGACACCAGAGAAATTAATGTCATATTCCAATATCATACAAATATTATCAATGGTCAAAGTTATGAAATTATGAAGATTTACTGAGCTATTACATATGAAAAAATATTGTTTGGTAGATATGAAAGTATAAGTGTCATGAGGGAGAAAAATTGTATAAATAAATTGGAAGCATTCGATAGTTTAGAAAATTCTGTCTTCATATTTACTAATTTAAAAAAGAAAGTTTCATATATGCAAATAATTGTTTAAGCAAACTTTAAGCAAAATGAGAATTTATTCTTTAGATAATTAAAATTTAAAAAATACGTTAGATTGGGGACAAAATTCTATGAAGAGAATTAAATACTAAAAAAAATAAAGTATGACTCCATACCTTTAATATAGCAATTATTTTCGATTTTTAACTCACTTCTTCATATATTATAATTCAAAAATGGTGTACTCTTGTAATTCACATTAGTTATATACCATTTTAAAGTTTACAAATCTTATTATGTTGCTATTATCAGGTGTTATCGCTCTTGTTAATTTTCATTTCAGTAGTAGTTCAAAATGGTTTGCCTGATACTGAATTTGATAAAAGTGCAAGTTTATAATGTTTGTCATAATGAAATATAAATTACAGGATGAAAAGCAAAAACTGATGGTATCAAAAAATGTTATTTTTTTTATATCATAGTAAAAATGAGTTTTTAAGTTCATTATTTTTGGTTTCACATTTTGTTCCATTTGGATGAGATTTTAAAAAAGAAGCACGGTAATTAGAATAAGTATTAAAATCAAAAGGAATAAGATTCTTTTAGGAGATTTTTTTTAAAAACGAATATATTTTATTGAAATGTTCAGCTCGCAACACCAAACTTTAAGAAGTCTAGTTTATTGAAAGTTTTAACAAGAAACTGTAGATGAATTCATATCAACATTAGACATTATTTTAGTAAACGTTCCGATGAAAGTATGATTTACAAACACAATACTTTTAAAACATTAACCTTTCCATTTTACAATCTATAAATAAAACAAAAAATAAAACCGTATTATTCAAGCTATTCAAAAACAGTTTTCGCATTTTAACTGCATCAATAACAAAAACACTGCATGGCTGTCTTCAGGTTTATTGCGATATTGAAATATTGGTCTAAATTTTGATCGTTTTGTATGCCATTAATATGATAAAAAAAGCATGGATTCTACCAGGCTTTAAAGCACTTAAACATTTTTAATTACGGATTTTTTTTTGAGAAAAATCCTTTAAAAACGCAATTTTTTTAATCTCAAACAGACGCTTTTGGACCCTTTAACCGAAACATTATTTTCAGTTTGTTCAGGAGAAATAAAGCTTAAGATTTCAGATTTTAAAAAATGCATTTTAAAGGCGAGTGATGTTGGGGAAAAAAAGCATAAATAAAGGCAACATCCTTTCAAAAATGCGCTTTGAAGCATTTAATATTTCAAAAGCTCGTCTCAGGTTATGAAGAAAAAAATAATAAAGCTTCAAAATAAAACATTTTCCACGCGATTTATTAATATTTAATACTTCCTACTACATTCGCTCCCACCGACATCGTAAATTTCCATTTCCAGCCATATTTTCCATCAAATGTCCTTTTATTTATTTATGATGTCTTCAACAACACATTCAGAAACGGGTGAAATATTCCCATAAAAGAGTGAGGAAACGACAGCTTTGGTATGCTTTTTCAAAAACTAGGCATAAGTTAACTTGAAATAAAACTTCATAAGCGTATGTAAAAATATTCGCTATCAAACTGAAATACGAATTCTGTTGAAAAAAAGATAACACGTTATGTATGAGATGTAAATATTTTTAAGTAGATGAAATTTTCAAAATAAAATATTATAAAGCATGCCTAAGAAATAATTATTTTACATCCTATTCTAAGATTTAAAAAATTAAAAATGGCGTGAAACCTTAATTTACATTTTTGAAGAAATTATTCAATTTTTTTTCATTTATTTAATTATACATTTGCATATACCATAAGTATAGCAGCGTCTAAAAATAATTATATTATTGGATTTATCATTAATTAATTAATCATTTTATGGTTTCCAATATATATTCAATTTATCACATTTCATCAGTTACTTAATTAATTAAACGTTAGCTTTATTAACTAACTAAAATGTTTTTATTAATTATTTCAAATTCTATCTTCTTATAAAATAACTATTATTTACTCACGATTCTGCTAAATAAATATTATCGTCGTTTTTTTTAAGACTTCATAAAGTCACTTTTTTCAAATTTTTTTAAATTTTGAAATAATCGTTTTATTTACTTCACAAAATTTGTTTTTTTAAAGAATATCTATTATAAAGAGATTTAATATATGTTAAAGGAGAAGAGAAACTAAGTATTAAAGAGATAATATAAATATTAGTAATAAATATATACTGAAATTTAAAAGAAATCACCAGAGAGTTATTTCTAGGATTTAAAGTGATCTTAAGAAGAAGTATGCATTTTGCAAACAGCTAACAAATGCTCTAATAAAAAAAGTTGTTAAAACAAAAAAATTTCTTGTGATACGGCAAAATGGCATTAAACTTAGCACCCAAGAAAAATATATCATTGTGATGATTAGATCAAAAATTGAAGATTTTAAAAATAGGATCTACAGAAGACTTAGTGGATTTACAATATAACTTTTAAAAAAACATTGAAAAAATCATATTTGATAAAACGCTATAAAACAACTCTACTGAATTGGTCTAAAGAAATTATGTTATTTCTCTAAACCGTATTTAGAGATAAGAATATTAAAGTATGATTATACTGATGAATATCAACTTAACTAACATGATCTCGAGAAAAAAATGGTTTTCTTTTTATTACTACACAACAAAGTAGATGATCAATTATGGAAGCGCAGCTTAAGATGCAATAGCCAAACTTACTTGACCTTTTGCAATAGAAAACTGAATAACTGAAAAAGAAAATTTAGAACTGGATAATCAAGAAAAATTAGAACATCATTTAAATCCACTATTATGTACATGGAAAAAGAATGGTTTGAGCTTTTTCATCAATATATGGAACATAGTTTCAATTATACCAAAAATAAAACCAATTTCCATCATTGAATCTCAATCTTAATCCTTGTGTAGAAAGATAGAAATGTAAAATGAATCAAAATAGATATCAACACATTTTTATTAAGGAAATTAAACAATTGAACAAATGGCGTGGAAATCCTTCCCCAGAAAGTATACAAAGTCATATTTGAAGTTATTAAAAATAACAAGATCCAGATTGGAAGAGTAGTAAAATCACTATAGCATTTATAATGAAATTTTAGGCTTTAAAATGGATCCATAAATCATATTTTTATATCCGTAATTGTAGAGTATTTTATTTTATGATTTATTCATATGAATAAAACCATTTTCTTAATTGTATTTTTAAATAAATGAACATAAATGATATTTTTATGGGTTTTATGCTCATACACAACGTGTATTTAATTCTTTTTATTCTTAGCCATTCGCGGATGATATTTTAAGCTATATTTTTCGAAAATATTACATTAGCATTTTTTTCTATTAAAAACTGATTTCTAAGATCTATTCTTATACTGAGAAAGATGAGCTTTCAGTTTAGAATACAGAGATAAGCCTCATATACTTTAAAGAATATTATAAAAAAAATTTAAAAATTGTTTCAGTGAAACTTATTTAATTTAACTTCCAAAAAGTATTAAAATTCAAACTTCAAAATCCTTTTAAATCACTTTTAAAAAATTATTCACTACACCGCAAAACAAAACATTCTTTTCTAATATTTAAAATACGTCTTTAAAATTTCTTTTCTATTTCAGCGAAACAAAATTTAAATAATTTATAGATTCTTTTTCTGTCTAGATTATGCTTAAAAACTTTCCTTTCTTAAGTTAAATTCCTACTAAACAATTATTTTTGTATCCGGAATGGAATATTAAGACAAAAGAAAAGAAGTTTTGTTAGAAAAAAGTAAAACACAAATTCAAATTCAATATTCCATGTTGTAAATGATCAAGTTCATTTACACTTGTTTTCTACAGGAGACTGTAAAGTAATATTAAATAATGTGCATTTAAAATACGATACACTCTTTCATGTTTGTTGTGACCTATCAAACTATTTAAAGGTGCAGTAGTTTTTCATTTCCTAAAGTCATTGTCTTTAATATTTTTTATATAATAAAAGTAAATAATTGTTCCTTTCTTAAAGTCTACGTCTAGAGTTCTTTTTATATAAATATAAATCTTTTTTTATATTAAGCACAACATCTTTTTCTCTCTTAAATTTCTGTTTAAGATCTTTTCTAAGATAAATGCTATAGATTTGTAAACATTTACTTTAAGAATACAATTTAAATATATGATAGGAAAGACTGTATTTTACTTAATTTTTGTATTATTTATTACTAGACAGTTTTAAAAAGCTAATGCCGTGTTTGTAGTTATGTACTGGAGGATTTAAAGAAAAACAAAACTTCCTCTTAAGTAAATATTCTTATCTTTAATGAAATAGTTGCTTTTGACATTCGAAACATCTATTTCATAATTATCATAGAGCACACAATTTTAATGAACTCTCATATCAGTTGAATAATTTATAATAAATATTGATTTAAAGAATTACCAATAATGTTGAATTATTAAAGGAAGGTAAAAATAGTTCACAAAGATTTCAAATGTTAACTCTTTGTTTACCCAAAATAATATATAACTGACATGAATATATTTTCTATACAATGAAAATTAATATTTCAACTATATTTTCTATGCAATGAAAACTAACAACATCATATATATTTACGTACACTAAAATAAGAAATATAATTTCAAGTTTGTTGGAAAGAAGAGTCAATAGTAAATAATAAGTAGACATAATGCCCCAGATAAATACGAAATCTTCACCCTCTATCAATTCATATTTATTTTCATATTTTATGTTGAACATACAATTCGCATATCTCAATTATCTACAAATTACATATTTTATTAATATATAGAATATTCCTTGAAATGGAGCATATGCTGATCTTTCACATCTACTTCCGGAATATTAATTTACTATATATTTGAAGTCCAACGGCTACGAACATTAAAAACCTAAAAAATTTAGTATCATAATAAAAGTTACTCTGTTTCCATCTAAATGAAAAATTAATTATTTAATTTGAGATTCTCTAATCTAATCACGGTCTAGTAATTTATTTATTAACATAAAAAGATAGGCATAAACTTCCAAATCGAAAAATATGACATAAGAAATGATACACAGCTTGAGTGAATAAATGTATCGCAGAAAGCTATTACAAAATCTATATCTTTATGTGGACCCATCAATCATACTGATAAAATATATTTAAAACTCCAAAATTTTAAATAAGGAAGTTATACAGTTTATTTCTCAGCTAATGCTTAATGAGTTTGAGCTGCGGTGAGGCTTTGTATATCGCTATTTTAAAAGATTTTAGATAGTTGCAGTGAGGGAGAATCAGCAATTAACCCACATTATTTTTTCGATGCATTATTCATTGATTTTAAATATTAAAAATTATAGTTTCACAACACTCTTTATTTTATATACTGAATTATTTTTAAACAAATTATTAGAGTGTCAAGAATATTTTACAAAATAGAAATGGATGACTACACAAAAATTTCAACATGTAATTTTTTTTTCATGGTTTTTTTTTTTTCAACAGGCTAAATTTTTGACTCAAAAAAAAAAAATAAGAGCTTATTTTTTTAAGTTGTGCAAAGCATTTTTCGTATTGGAAGTATTCCTTTTCTTATTGGATTTCTAACAGTATAGAAATCAGCTTTAGAATCAAAAAAAAAACTTCCTAAATTTAGGCATTTTAATAAAAATTATAATTATACTCTACTATGTGGTTCTTATAAGTTCATAATTGTAATTAAAGTTCATGATTGTATATAAAGTCTATAATTGTGCTTATGAAGTTTATATATCAGCTAAATATTTAGTGCGATAAATTCTTAAGAAATTGTGGATTCAGTATGAAAGTAAAAACATCTTATTTTCAATCTTAATTATTTTATAATAGTTACCTTTTATTATAATCGAAACGCTGTACTTCAATCAATTATAAAAACTCTTTAGGCATTGCAGTCACAGCATTTTTAATTTTATATTTGATTATTAACTTTATTTTCTGTTGAATCATTTGAGGATTAATATTTTAAATGAATAAAGGGCAATCGGTGTAGGTCAAGCATATAATTCATTAAAATTAGATATATTTCCAGAAATTCCAATTTTGTGTGTCTGTATTAATTGTCCTTTCACTTATTTTCTTACAGCTCTATTAAATCTATCTTAATAAGATAATTTTTTGAATTTGATGATTATGTATTTAATAAATTGAAAGCATCTGACATTTTTCTTTTTCACCATTTCTCTTTAACTTAAAGCGTATTCGACGCATCTAAAATACAAGTTTCATAATATTTTGTTAGTTTATTTAATTACAAGATGATTGAAATTAATAACTTAATGTCAAAGAATTATTACTCAAACAATAATTTCTATATGTATTTAAAATATGAATTCTTTAAGAATGAATGTATTCAAGTTTTAAATATAAGCATTTCAGTTGTTTAAAATACCAACCAGATTTAACGAGGTATATATCAATGCTATATTTCAATTCCTGCAGAATTTCCAGGAGAATATCTCTGTAGATATTAACAAATACAGTCAGCTATAGACTTTCAAATCAATTATGGGTGTTGGAGATACACCATAAACGATTAAGTTGGGATTTTTTTTTTCTTCTAAAAAAGGAAAATTCCTAAAATGTATTTTAACAGTTCAACATTCAAGCCTGATGACGGGCTCTTGGAAATCAATATTTCAAATTGTTCTCGATACTCCCAAGTTCAACATCTAACACATGTCTAGATCCCCAGAATTTTATTACACGTCAATCTCAAGTTTCCAAAAGGGAAAAGAGAATACTTATAAGGATGTTTCAAACACCAAAAGTAAACGACAATATCTTAAGATAAACGAAGGGAGAGGAATTAACGCATGGACATACCAGAGGATTGAGACGGAAATTGACTAAGAAGTAAATATTTTGAATATCGAGCTGTTGATAAAATCAAACAGGAAAGTTTCAGTTAAGCATGGATTATCGATTTCAGGTAATAGGAATAGACAAAAGAA
Organism: Argiope aurantia; assembly: GCA_026543865.1. Classification (NCBI taxonomy): domain Eukaryota; kingdom Metazoa; phylum Arthropoda; class Arachnida; order Araneae; family Araneidae; genus Argiope; species Argiope aurantia. The sequence goes on along the minus strand of JAPMOR010054603.1, from coordinate 160,520 downwards.
TGAACACGGATCAATACTTTAGTATAATACTTATTTTAATTATTAATATATTTTATCGTAAATTATATTTCAAGATAAAAAATCGATTATGTAATAAGTACTTTAATATTATAAGCATACATTAATGAAATGAAATAAAAATAATTTTATTGAAAAAGATCGATTTATATCGAAAACATTTTTGTAGTAATACGAAGCTTCCTTGCAGATTGTTCTTGTTCATTCTTAGTACTATATCGAGCCATCTCCTGAAAACACCACACCTGTACTTGATACCTTTACTATTTAATTTATTTCAAGGATGCTTTAATAGTTTAAATCTATTTTAAGAGCATTTAAAGGTTATGATAATCGATCGGATATTATAAATTCTAACTTGTCGAAATAATTATTTTCCTTTTCGTCACTGTAATTGAATCAGATAGACAGAAAACTATAAGAGAAACTCATTAATTGAGATTCAAAAAATTATCAGAAAAAGATATATATAACATTTATTGCTGTAGTTACATTAGCAGATCAAAACCTCCAATAACATTAGCATTATAACTTGAGTTTCAATCCCAGGTTATATCTAACATATTTTCGGGTCGATAATAAAATACCCAAAAAAAGGTTTTACTAACGCATGTCTGTTCTATATTTGTTCATTAAACTGGTTAATAAAAATTGTCTGATAAATAATTTCTGTAAATTTATTTGATTATATAATTTATATAAAACCAGACATCCTCCCTATTGACAGACTTGGCGATATACACACAGGATATTTGCCGTCTCTCTTCGAGAGAGAACACGTCGGCATGATACTATTCCCTAATACCAGACGTGGAGAGTTATACACATGCTATTTGCTGTGGGGCTTGGAGACTGAAAAACTTCAGCATACTACTTTACCCTATTACCAGATTTGGCAAAAGTGCACAAATATTATTTTCTGTCGCTCTCGAAGACGGAAACACTTCAGCATGTTACTCTGCCCTATTACCAGACTTGATGAAAGTACACAAATGTTATTTGTCGTCACTCTCGGAGACGGGAACACTTCTTCGACACGCTACTCTTCCCCATTACTGGACATAGCGAGTTACACACATACTATTTGCCTTGGGTCTTCGGGGCGAGAACATTTCGGCATGGTACTTTACCCTATTACTAAACATGGCGAAAGTACAGACATGTTATTTGTGGTCGCTCTTGTAAACAGGAACACTTTGGCATGCTAATCTTCCTTATTATAATACATATATATATATATATATATATATATATATATATATATATATATATCAGGCTTAGATTAAACCACTCAAAGCATACTCTAACAAAAATATGATCTTGATCCCTGCTCCTGAACAAAATTGTGGATCTTGGAGGGAGACAGTAAAAAGCCAAGAATGTTTAAATAGCATTTTCAGAGTCCTGCACTTGATAGTAGTAAACTGGAACTTGTATATTATTAATTTCAGACAATCGGCAAACAGCTGTTTAGAAACAGCCTTTATCCTATATTTGAGGATCTTTTCAGAAGCGATTAATTGCTGAGATGCGGCAAAATTACAATTAGAAAATTCATTTTTCTCTCGTGTAAAACCAAAATATCGCACAGAATTAAAATTGTAATTACAAGATCACATATGAAATTCCATTATGTCATTGAATTTTTGAATTCTCGTTCTTACATGCATGCAAAAATGCAGATAAAGGAACGGTCAATCTTTGGATAGATATACAAATTTGTCGAAATAATTATACTTCAGATGCTAAAACCGAGACTATATTTGTATTTAAATTAAGCACTTTTGTTTAAAACAATCCAATTTCTAGTATGCATATTTTTCTTCACTCGATTAATAACTGATATAAACAAAAGTTTCTCCCTTTACACTAATACGAAAATAAAATAAAATATACGTTCTCTTTAATCAGTATAATACAATTCCATCCAATTTCTGTATATAAAATATTAGGTTTTCTTTCATACCTCGTTTTTATACGGACAAAAGTGGTCAACCCTTTAACGAATATACTTCCAAATTTGACACAGATTTATAATTAGAATGCAAAATTTCATTTATCTAGATCTTTTCGCTTGTAATTATAAGGTTAACTTCTGTTCGAACAGCCTGTCAAAGAGACTCCCTCTAAAGGATTTCGTACAATATTTCGTATATATATATCTTGTTTAATCGATCTGTTGAATTTCATCGATCTGTTGAATGTGTTTTTGAGTTATTATGTTCAAAGATCGACAGACATTATTCATAAAATATGTTTTGCGATTCAGGGAACGAGGCCATACGTTGAAGTTTCGCGTTTGGATTTTTTGACAGTATTTTATCTTCTTATACGAAGAATTAATAAGAAATGAATAAAACAAGAATGTTAATCTTTCCTGCAAAAATAATTGTACCAAATAATTATGAATTAAAATAAAAGCTTTTTTATTTAAGAGTTGGATGAATTTGAAATTTTTATGTCCTTCCATATGCCTGAATTGTTTGAAATTATCAACCTCAAAAAATTAAAGGCTAACTTGTTAGCGGAAATAATTCAACAAGATAATTTTACCAAATAGTTTTAAGCCTATCTTTGCAAAAATCAATAAATTCACAGAAATTTTCAAGGTGAATTGCAGAAGATAAAAAGAAGGAAATATTGCAATATGGTTAATTCATTTTAAAATAATAATTACTAAATCAAAATTAATAATATGTCTCACCGAGATATTTGAATAAAAAAACATACTTCACTTCCTTTCAAATATTAATTATTTTTGTTTTCATTCCCTTTAAATCGATTCTCTCTAGGTGAACTATCTACAATCTAGGCTGATAGAATTTTTTTTCGTTTATTGGGATGGATTATCTTGATGAAAGCAGAAATGAAGCTCTTCAGTGTTTCTTTCTTTTATTTTTTTGCCTAACATGATAATAGCTGGATTTTACAATTATCGGTGCAGATTAACCAGTAATTGAATGAAGCTTTTGGGGATCAGATTAGCCCTTTCCCTATAAAAAAATTCCTTCAAAATATCAAATTATGAATTCTGTACATTATAGAAATTGCTAAAAGATAGAAATAATTTATGGCATCATATATGTACGGATTTAAGTTTTGAAATAGAGTTACATACAAGAATGGGATAAAGTAAAATCTATTGTTATATATTATCATGTCTTCATTTAATTTATACTTTGTTCAAATTACTGTTTTGGAACGTCTCATAAACCTTTAAGTATTAATATTTATTTGATAAAGAAAGCATGTTTCAGGTTCTTCTTACCAGACATTAAATTGTACTTTATTTGTATTCATGAAAGTATTTAATCTAATGAATATATAAATTTCTTCTTAGTGAGAAATTACTTTATATGGGATTAAAAAGTATTTGTATGAGAGTAATAAAAACTAATCATACATAAATGTTTAAAGTGGTTCTTTTGCTCCTACACAAAAATAATATCCAGACCGGCTAATGAAATTTAATCCAAGTGCAAAATACAGAAACATGCAAACTAATTTCACTAAAATAAATACATCGCCTTTGTAGATTTTATAAAAAACGTTATTAATTATAAATTTCACTAAGAAAAAATGAATAAAGCTGAGTTATTAAAATATTTCTTATGTTTTAACATTAAACTGAAAATACAGTTAAATTCTTTCTAAAAGTACTTCAAAGAAAATGTTAATTCGTTAAATAAATCTAATTAAATACTCTAATACTCAAATAAATGCCTTACTTTTAATGGGATTTCTTAGAATTTTCCCAAAAATAATTTATTTGCTATTAACAGATTAAAATTCATTATAAATTTTTCTGATAAAACTGATATTTATGTACTTTTTCTAAAAACTTCATGTACTGAACTTATTTTATTTCCTAATTTTTTTAAAAAAATCTTTTTATACAGTTTTATATGAATGATCAGTTTGATTCAAAAATATTCTTCATGACGGAAATAATAAAATAACTTAAAAAAATAAAATAAAATAAAATAACTTAACTAATTCCCACTCTTATTAGAAAAAAATTATTAATGTTATAGCATTAAATTATAATTCATGAGAAATACAATTTTAAAGCATTATGTATAGAAAAACTTATATATGTACATTTTTTTCATGTTAAAAATTGTAATATTTTGAAAATGAGTCTGAAATTTTCCTATTTCTTTACTACAGTTGAAAAATGAAAATAAAAACTGATTCAACGAAAAAAATTAATTATTCGCCAAATATGTAAATAATAGTTTCATTGAACAAGACGAGATTCTGTCAGCTGGAATGATAGTACACCAATAATTTTTAAATGTAAACTCGTTTGGCAAAAAACGCGAGATAGGTACTTCTATCAAAACAGCCATGGGTCTTCACTAATAGGAAATTGAGAATACGAAAGGATTTTTAACGTGATATGAGAATGCTCAGCACATTTTATTTATATTTTGACTTTCTTGTATATGAAGTAAAAAACTGTAATAGTCAAAAAATTTAAACTCAAGGTTTTGACTAATCTCTCTGTTTTAGATCTCTCTGAGTTCGAGAAATGCACGTTTGGAATCATGTCTATATGTCTGTGAACAACGTAAATCAGAATTGCTTTGAGCAAGACGGATGAAATTTGGTATGTGGCCTTATGACTAGTTTGTAGATTTCTATCAAATTTTGAGCAATGTTTATTTCGAGGAAGTCTGTCTGTATATTCAAGTGCAAGTGAATTCGAAAAATACAAAACTTAAAGACCTGGATAATAAAACACAGTACACAGGCTTATCATCTAAAATATCGGTATGTAACCTTAACCTTAACTAGCTACTCCAACCCGCCTGAAGGAACACGAAAAAATCTGAATGACTGGACAGCCGTGACATCCACATTGGCGGGAACTGTGGTTGAGTCCTTAGAGTTATCACCGGCCATGGTACAACCCTTCCCATGGGAAGTACGTCCTGTCATCGATGGGAGATAGCCAACCATCTCTGTAGAACCATTCACCATATCGTTAGCTTTTCATCCTCATTTCTGAGCTGCACCCGGTGGGCATAATATCGGTATGTATAAAATTTTGCTTTAGATCTGTTAAGGGGTTGACAGTCTATCGTACTTTCGAATGAAAGGAAAAGCAATAACTCATATATGCAATTCATTAAATCAATGAAATTTGACAGGTGCTTATGGGCCTACTATTGTAATATCAGTCGGTTGAAAAAAAGGCATCGAAACTTTTATTCGTAGGAAAGATTCAGTAAAAGTGCTATATTCCCACCGAAGATCTACATTTCGTTATTTTGCTCACCAATACCGTTGCAAGACTTTCTCGGCCTTATCCAAAATCCAGAATTTTATACAGGTTCTGAAATACGATCGTTATTGGAGTGAAATTTCTTGTTAGTTTTATTTCTGCAAGTCTGTATATCCCCCCCAAGCTAATGGAAGATAATAACTTCGTGAACTATCAAGAATTAGCGACGTGGTTACCAATGGTTGACCTTCATAGCGTCAAAACAGAAAGAATGCTTCTGTTTGCAAATATAAATTCTGACTGAAAAACGTCTACTTATTATTTGCTTCATTTCACATTTCATTCTATTACAATATGCAATCCATTAAGAAATTAATCTGAAAATTGAATCAATGATATCATTACTATTTCATTATCAAAATTATATTTCAAATTATTAAGAATTCTAAAATATTAATTCTTTTTACATATTTTAATTAATATATTTATTGCGGATATAACATTGAATCTAAAGAATATTGAAAAGAAGAATATTATTTTATTAAGGTAACTCAGTTACAAATTTTCGGGGGAAGTTAATAAATCTATTTCTATGTTCAAACATTTATGGTTTTTAATTTGTTATTAAAAAATGAATACAGATGGAATCTTGTTTTCTTGAATTTAACTCCTTTATACAATTACAAATATTTACATTATTCATATAAAGATATCCATTTATTTATTTATTTATTTTCAATCTCGTCCAATGTTGCACATTTCCACAAATTGAGAATTTTTATTCTTTGGGCAAATTTTTCAAGAGGAATAATTTTCCTTCAAAATTCAATAATGAATGGAAAAAATTCGTCGAATGCATTTTCATGTCTTTTGCATGCAGAAAATAGAAAATCGGATCTAATATAAAAAAAAGATAATTAACTAAAACAAATTGAATGAACGATAATTACACAAAAAATTTCTTGAAAATTTTTTAATACAAAGTATATCGTAATAGTTGTTATACAGATATTGAAGTATCTGAATAAATAATGTAGAGTTAATATTGTGGGGCTTTTTAAAGTCTTTTCCAAGATCTTATTTAAGATCGCATTGTATATATCAATTTAAAAAATCATGTGGAATCAAAATGTTTATTCATTTGTCTCCAATCTTAATATTTTTTTATCATTTAGAACAAAATAAAACATTTTTGTCTTTCAATTCCGTGGAAAGAGATATTTGCATTTATGAAAACAATATTTAAAACAGTATGAATTTCACATTTTTGAGATTTTATGACCAGTTTTTTTTTTTTATATATAAATGGAACAATCACAAATAGATCACTTTTTTTGCAATAAATCTCATAAAAAATTTTATGATATTTAAATTCTTTTAATATGATTGAAACTAAAGCAGGAATCGAATACTATTAATAATAATTATTTAAATATAGGATAAACTGTCTCGTTTCTGATCAATAACATCGATTAAATTTTCACAAAAACATTTGAAATATTTATTGGTAAAAAGCATTAATTTCCCAAAAATATTTTAGTTTATCTCTACAAATTAATTCATCAATGATTTATATTTTAGTAGTGATAAGAAATGAAAATTTTAAAATTCATATTTGTACTGCTTAGAATTTGAAATTTCTTAATATATCCAGAGAGTGCAGAAGTATAAGTGTAACCAAACACACCAAAATCTATTTAAACGTCTCAATAATCAAAGTGCATTTTTAACTGAATCGAAGATAACGAAAGTACTTA